>ML794025.1:39734-60204 GCA_009831015.1 Picea engelmannii
TAGAATTACTTATTTTATCCCAATGTTTATGGTATTATTTTGACCACTCCCTAGTGATAGTGTCAAAATTTTCTAGATGAATAATTTTGCCACTTCCAAATTTTAAAACCTCTCCTTATGAATCAACTTGTATATCTTCATGATAAGTTGATTCTCCATTGTTTTCTAAGACAAATATTTGTTTAAGTTCATCATTATCTCTATGCCTCGTGCTCAAATATTAATAAGAATGCCATCGAAAAAATAAGTGCCATGAAAAATGTAGTATATTGGATTCAATTAATACTATAATGTATAATGTACACTCTAAATTTCATAAAAAAATGCAGGATAACCTTTACCTTGGTTAACATGTGTAGGGTGACTGTGACTGAGACTCATGGAACACGATCCCAACAAATGAATATAATCCTCACCTATATATGTTTTATCCTTTTAATTTAAATCCTTTAAAGATCACCCGTATGGGGTTACAAAGACCGATGCCACGACACACCTTACATGTTTGGTG
Source organism: Picea engelmannii (assembly GCA_009831015.1). Taxonomy (NCBI): domain Eukaryota; kingdom Viridiplantae; phylum Streptophyta; class Pinopsida; order Pinales; family Pinaceae; genus Picea; species Picea engelmannii. Next base: position 40,246 of record ML794025.1, read on the forward strand.
ACAACCAACATGCACAATGGGGTACAATCTATGAGCATGGGAACTGTGGTTGCATAGGGTATGGGTTCTTGTAGTTGTTCCAACCCATCCCGTTTGCATATTGTGCAATGAATCCTTGACAAGATGATGGTTGTGGTAAATCATGGAAATAACTAATTCCAATTTATTTCAGTCCAAACCTGAGGGTGAAGCTTGAAGGTTTTTGGTTGGAATTTGAATGCAGGTGTAGTAAAGTATGGTGGGGGATCCTTTGATGGTCCTGTTCACGACATCTTAGTACCAAGGCTCCTGGTTATTTATCTCCTCCTTTTGCCTTTTCTTTTTGGTTCAATTCTTGTTAACCTCCATATATTGGTTCTCTTTCAAATTGAGATATTAGGGAGGGTGAATTGGGTTTGCCTCAATTGTTGAATTCTTAGGTGGTTTAATTTCTCCTCCCCAAGTCATAATATTTCCCTCTATATGGAGCAACCCCATTGCCACCCCTTTCCCCCTCATTTTCTAGCAGTAGTGATTAGCTATTATCTCAACTCCTTTCTTCCCCCATAGCCTTACACTCGGGTTTCACTTTGGCCTCTGAAAATGGTGAGGGTTAACACAGGTCATGACTAGGAGTCTGGTAAAAGAGAATCTAGCAGAAAGACTGAAATAGACAACCGTAATTTCACCTCTCATAAATCTCCTCGATATATCACCAGGGTTGAGAAGGATGCCAATTTGGTAGTTAGGAACTTCCATTCTAGATTCCCCTCTCATGTCAAAGAAGAAATAGCCTAGATGGAGGCTTCAATTAGGAAGAAGAGGAAAAGGCTCTCTAAAGAACAAATTCAAGTAGAATTTGAGGGATGGATTTTGGACCTATATTTCCCTTGAACTAGGGACACAAATATATTTATGTTGAAAAAATTATATTGGTTGAACAAGGATTTCACTTCCCAAGTGGTGGAGAAAAAAGGCCTCCAACAATAGGCGATCCTCCTGAAACTGGATTTATTGGACAATACATTTGAAGCAATGTTTAAATATATCTTTGGTAATAATATTGTAGTCTCACAACCCCAAGGAAGTGATAGTGATGAATTAATAGCTTAGGAAGACTTTCCATGGTCAAAGGGTAAACACTCTAATCCAATCCTCATTGATGAAGACCCCCTACCTCCTACTGAAGCTCATAAGGGGCTTACTCAAGTACATGATCCTATAATCCAACCTATTTAAGACAACTCTGTCCTATTTTATGTTTATCATGGGGATGTTACTCTTTATTACGTTTTATATGTTATTTTCTAGTTTGTTATTAGAACCATATAATATTTTATATTCTTAGTACTGGAAGGATGCATGCCATAAACTTTTTTGGTTGGATATGGTCCTGGTTTCCCCAATGGAAAGCCACCATTAAACATGTTTGTACCATTTTTTTTATAATATGAATAGTAGATCTATCTAGTTTACAAAAGTAATTCCTTTAAAGATTCTCCTTTAAAAAAGAAGAAGATTTTCTACAACATAAAATATAATAGAATGCGTAATGATTAGAATTATTAATGAAACTCTTCATAATATATAAAAATCACAAAGTATGTAATTATAACTCAACAAGTGCATTTTTCTCAACGACTATACTTTACAAGTTCTTCTTTGACATTCATCGTCTCTTTCCCTTCGTCTGGCATCATCATCTGATCCCTCTCTGCTAGAAACCATATGATTCGTACATCCATTACAACGATACACTACTAAGGTAAGTACATATAATTCATGGAACAAAATATATGCATAATTAAGAATGGGAATTGAAAATACATATGCATAACATCAACATATGCAAATATGCTTTAGTCACTAAATTTGATAATTAGAGGGGTAGTTCTATGCAATTAACACGATACTTATGTAACCAAGTCTCATAGTTGTTGTAATTAATATAAATCAACTATTGCACCATGATCAACACCATTGTGACATTTTATCATGCCAATGTATCTACTTAGTTAGGAGGTGGAGTGTAATGGAGCATACAAGAGGAGCTATAGGGGCTAATTTTCAATAATTTATTTTACTACAAAGCAATGTGAGTGTTTAATTATATTGACCTATGTGAGACCTAAATCAATGAATTATGTTTTTTTTTTCCAAAAGAAAAAAACATTTATATTCAAAAAGGGGTTGAATATACATGTTGTCGCATGCCTAGGGACTATAAAAAATCATATGCAAAATACTACCTATTGTTGCATATATTCCTCTTTACATACATAATCAAGCCAAATAAATTACAAGCTTTTCAGGATTTCAACATAGAATAGTTATACTCCACAGTCTATAAGATAAAATCAAATGAAATTAAAAACAAAACTCCATAGTTTCATATTCCTCCCCATCCATGAATTCGTAGAAATTGAGAGCATCTGAGGGCAAGGAAAAATCTTCCTTAGAAAGTGAGTTTGATTTATCATTAAGTTTCTTGAATATGTGAGTGAAGGAGATCCAATCAAAGGACTAGATAGTTGTCACACTTTCATGTAGGACGGAGACAAGATCAACACATGAAACTTGGGAATTTTTGTTATCCCAACCGATAAATAACTTGGGAATTTTTGTTATCCCAACCGATAACTAACTTGGAGTCTCCAAGAACCTGCAGTTTTTTAGCTCCCTTCTTTTTTGTTGCCTCCAACAAAGTCCAGAGAGATATAAACTTGACCTGGTTGTTGGTCCCTCTACCAGGAGCATATCTAATATGTATGCAATGACTTTGTTGCAAGAAAATAAACACACCAACACCACATTACCGAGGATGGCCTTGACTAGTGCCATCAAAAAACCCCCATGGAATATTAAAATCCAAATCTGGCATTGAAGGCATCCTCGGGTTTTTGGATTTGAGCTCAATCTTGAATTCATTAGCAAGTTTAAGAATCATGATAACAATCACCACTGGAAGAATATCATTGTTCCCGAATACACTAGAGTTACATTCCCACAAAATAATTTGAACTGGGATACAAGGGAGACATCCTTTTGTGAGTCCCCGGGAGGCTTTGAAGAAATTAGAGGTAGCTTCATTGATCAAAACAACAAAAGATACCAACTCTATGCACCCCATTATCCAATTCACCACAAGTAATGTCATTCCCATTTGGATCAGAACTAGATGAAGGAAAGTCCAATTAACTCTATTGTATGCCTTTGACAGATCTAGCTTTAATATAGATGCCTCTTGGTTTTATTTTTCAATCAAGTGAAAATCCTCTAGGGCTACTACTATTTCATCATGGATTTGTTTGTTCTGAAGGAACCCAAACTGTTCCTCATAGATAATATCGTTGAGAATTGGTCTTAACCTCCTTTTGAGGATTTTTTCCATTAAATTATAGATAATGTTGCAACATGATATTGATATGAAGTCCCCGAATGTAATCCCATATTGTTTTTTGGTTGTTAATGCAAGAAAAGTGGAGTTGAAGGAGGCTAAAATCTTCCTAGATAACTAGGATTCCCTAACCACCTTTAGCAAATCATCCTTGATCAATTTGTAAAAAACTACATAGAATTTGACTGTGAAACCATCCAGATCGAGGCTCTTCCCCTTCTGCATTGAAAACATGGCATCATGTACTTCTGATTTCGACACTTCTTCCAAAAAACACTTGTTCATGTCTTCTTTAAAGACCCAATTAAAATTGGATATCACATCGATAATTCCCTAGATGGGGAATCCTGCAGGCATTTGAAAAATATCATGAAAATAACATACTCATGATGTCGCCTTATCATTGAAAGAGTGAGACAAAGATCCATCCGACACCTTTACCTACAAGATAGTGTTAACATTCTTACGGAAATTAGCACATTGGTGGAAAAATTGGAATTATTGTCACCTTCCTTTATCCATATATCTCTACTTTTCAAATGCCAAGTTTATTCCTCTTTATCCAGACGAGAGTGACAAGAGGCTTCAAGGGAACAAAGGTGCTCGATCTAAGATTCTGAGATAGGACCATCTCTTAGGGAAGAATGAAGATGAGCAATACCTTCCCCAATTTCCAATAACTGGGCTCTTGACCTTTTGACATATGATTTTACCCAAGTTTTGGTAGCTACCTTGATTTTGAAAAGGTTCTTTGCAAATTGGGCCATTAGAGTTGAGGAATGAGAGGAAGAGAGGTGTTCCCAAGAGGATGATACCAAATCTTGATAATCATGTTCCTCCATCCATACCATATTGAATTTTAAAGTTAACCTAGGCGTAACCCCCTTGTTACCATTGAGAAAATAATGGGAAAATGGTCCGAGATGTCATCTGTAGAAACAAATGACTTCATCATGTGTCCTCAACTCATAATATTTTTTGAAAGTATAAAATGGTCCAATCTCTTAGAAACAGAGGCTTCGTTTGAACAAAATTTCTTCCTTGTAAGAACCAATTTAATTGGCTCTATATCTAGAAGATGATGCTTCTCAAAGAAGGAAGAGAAGAATTGACTCTGCAGATCAAGGCAAGGCCGAGAACCCCATATCTCTCCGAGGGATAGTGTAAATTTTAAATCCCCCCTATCAAGGTGAAGGGGTTTTCAAGAACACCATAAGCTGCAAGAGAATCCTAGAAAGTGATCCTATCCGAGTATGGACCGTAAACATTTAGGATATTTAAAGAAAAACCCAATTCTTATAAACTAGCCTTACTTGAATTGCAGAGTTCAGAGAGGAGGAGTTAAGAGATTTATAGGATGGACTTGAGGCTGTTAATATACATCCCAACTTCCCTGCAACATCAATTGCACAAAAAGGACCAATTTTTGAGCCATGACTCTACAACGACTATGGATTTAGCACCTTCACACATAGTTTCCTGCAACATTAATACATCCAGCCTATGGCTCTGAACGATCCTCTTGAGTGCTAGCAATTTCCATGTGCCCCCAATACCCCTAGGATTGAAGGATAAAAAAATCATGGAGGAGGGTTTTTGAGGGTTTTCCCTGCTCCAAGGGGTCTTGAAATGGTACATTGCTTACCTTTTTTATGTCCAAGATGTTTTTTTGTTGATCCTTAAGCATGTTAGACTATGACGAATAGGGTTGGTTTGGACAGGGCCTAAGGATAGGCCCTCGAAAGAATCCAATTCATCCTTCTGTTTAGCACATGACCTAAAGGAATACTCCTTCTTAGGGTGGAATTTATCCTTTGAGAGTCTCAAGGATATCTATGATTCCTCATTATTTTTTGGGGAGCTTTTTTTCAAAATGCCTTCAACTACCTTGACATCAAGGTCTGATACAAGAGCCTCAGGGAGAGGGGAGATAGGAATATTCATCAAAGGAAGGGGGGGGAGCACCAATGGGGAATTTTCTTCCAAAGAGACAAATTAAAGATGATAAAATGAAGGAGAAGGCAGAAGAACCTCATGTAACTTACCTAGAGAACTAGAGGCTTAGGCCCGATCCAACTGTTGCTCACACGACTCCAATTGAGGCTTTCCCATATACATCCCTATAAATTCCTTACTACCACAATCAACACTTATGGGAATCGATATTTTTTTAACCAATACCTTCGACTTCTGAATAAAAAATGAGGGTGCCTTATTACATTGAGACTACAAGTTCCCTACCTTGTGGCACAAAAAACAATGAAATTGAAAGAACCAGTAGTGCACATTTTGTTTCCAAGTGCGTTGTCCAAAAACAAAATCCAGTTTTCCAGTTAGACCTTCCTTTAAGTCGACCTCAACCATAACCTAGGCCCATATTTTTTTGACTTTCGAATCCCACCCTAGATCCATTCCTGCAAACTTATCCAACTTATTTCCTATTACTTCTAAGGATTCCTTGTTCCAAAGTAACGGAGGGAGGCTAACCAATATTTCCCATAGCTTTTATCACCACAACATGAGCTCTAGCAAGATGAAATTCCACAATCCAATTCTGGAGGAGGAACCTCAAGGGGCATGTTGGTGGGGAGGAAATGCCCTGCAACAGTAAGGGGTACTTCCCGGTACACTGTTTCGATTAGATTATGCACCGTTTGGTTTAGGAGACCCATTTAGATTTTGACCTGGATGCCATTACTATTTATGAGGATGAATGATTGGATGGTTATTCAAATGAATATGTAGATGAAGACTATCTAAAATAATAAAATAAATATAATTTACTCTAATATGTCCTATCCTAGCTAGGAGCAAGCTGTCGTAACCGAATGAGCTGAAATGAAACTAAAATCTGCAAAACACTTCAATCAAATAGTTGTTATGAAGACAAAAATCTAGATAACACATGTATACAAATGTATAACCAGAATAGTCTAAGTCATATTAACGCATAGATTAACAACTCATATTCTCATGACATAAACATGAGAAAGAATAACACAACTATTAGAAAAATAACAATTTCTTTAAGAATAGTCTATGGACAATAGTAAATCCTTACAACACATTGTAAATAATAAATAATCTACTAAAAAATAGTTGACAACTAGCCACCATTTACAAATAATTGTTCTCTCTATCAAAACTAGCCCTTGAGGGCTTCTCAATATTAGTTAACACAATATTATCTCTCAAAATAGTTTCTTGAGTTTGTACAATGCTTGAAGAGCCCCTACAAAATGCGATTATTCCTTTATTTATACAACTATTACTAACTCCCGAAAATGACTTCTTGCATTCCTCAAGAAGCGGTTACAAAACTGTTCAAATCCCCTCCACTAACTATTGACATGTATGAGAATGGGGAAGAAATTGAGGGTAGTTGGTAAAAAGATGAAATAACATGTAGTTGTTATCAAATTCATTTTTTTTGGTCTTATTCATGGACCCTTGTCCCTAATGTAAGTTATCCACATTTCTAACTAGTCATAGAGTGATATGATCCTGCGGTAAGACAATTCCTCAAGGGATGCTTTGTGCATGGCTGTGTTGTAATTAAGAGTCTACATGTATTTTTCTAAGGTAGCCATGAACACATGGATCTTTGTGTGGACTTTGGTGGGCTGTATAAGATGTTTCTCTATCAATTCCATTTTCACCTTTATGGCAGACTCGATTATGTCTCTCCTTTGACTTGTGCTCTGCTGGATTTTCTTGAGAATTTGTTCCATTGTGAGGGTATTTCCAAGCTCTTCTAGGGGAGGGAGACAACACTTCCGTATTAAAACTTATGCTGCATTGTGCAATTGTGCACAAATTTCCAATGAGCTAGTTGTCTCTTTGTCTTCTCTCTACCCATATTGTTGACAACGATCCAATGAAGCGTAATCAATATTCATTTCTATGTTTGAGGGGTGAGGGAGCTCGATCGACGCATCTAGGTTTTTCAACAATCCATCTATCAATATTGCCTAAACCTTCATGGATGGTGATGAACCGAGTGTTGTTGGCCTACACTTGACTATGATATTCTATAATAGTGGCCATCATTTGTTTGAATAGGTGCAGGTGGGAATACATGTCTATGATGGCTTCCTCTAAGTCTGCCCTGAATTTCTTTGCACTAGAATTGAACTCTTTCAAGTTGCCCTCATCTATCTTCACCTGCTTGAGATACTCTTCCATCTCTCCGATTCTAGGATCCTTCTCTATATTTTGGTGGTATAAATTCTTGATGTTATGTTCCATTGCTGTAGTGAAAGTGGTGCCAGCGGAGGCTATGGAGATAGGATCCTCACTAAAATTTTATGTTACTGGTATTTGTGTGAGGACTGATATTGGATTTCCTCCCGTGACCAACACTTTTCTTATTTTCTCCTATACAATCCTTACTGTGACCTTATCATATTTGAAATTCTTTATATTGGGCACCTTGCTTGGTTTGTATGGGGTGCAAAGCCCTAGATCCAACTTTCTGAATTGAGTGTGACTATTGGTATCTCCTATTTATATCTCCGAGATATTATTGTCCATTGGAGATGCATCACTATTTGAAGATTATTTATCTTTCTTGCGCTGGTCCTCCTCAGATATCTTGTTTGTAGCCTCATTTGCTGCTTTCTCTGCCGCTTCTGCCATTGGTGTTGCATCTATTGTAGCTCTTTCAACTAATTCCTTTTGTTCAAATTATTTCTTGGTAGATACCTTTTATTCTGTTTCTGGTTTAGCTGCTTCCATTGTTGCTTTTGCTGCTTCTGCATCAACATTAGCTTTCTTAGTTTTTCTCTTCTTGTCTATGACATATTCCTTATTTTTTGGACTCTTTCTTTCTTACTTATTTTCTTTTATGCTGATATTTCTTCTTATTCATCTGATCCGGAATGCATAGATGTAGTTGTAGAAAATGCCTTTGCTAATTTCTTTTCTTCTTCTTTCTTTTGATCTTTCTCGCAGGCTCTTTCTTCATTCACCATTCTCCCCAGGGGCCTGCCTTTCCTCCTGGAAATGACCTCATCATATGTCTTTTCTCCCATGTGGCCGAAGTGTATTCCCATGGGACACTATATTTGTTACAGTGCTCCTTTACCACTTTCTTTGGGTCATATCTTTTGAAACACTCTTCTTCGAAGTGTCACAATAGTAATGTATCCAGTTCCTCCTGAGCTTGCTTGGTGGTCGCGAATGAATAGGAGTTAATCCATAATGGGAGCATGGGAAAAATATATTTCTTGTCTTGGTAGAGAAATGCCCCAACTCCATTGATTATTGTATCGTAAGACACTTCCTGGAGCACTAACTTGTCTAGGAAAAATATGGGGAGTAGATGTGGAGCTTTGGTGGCTTTGTATATTCTAATGTATGTGTTGTGCTCCATTAAGTACCAGTCCCCTATCCTTCTGATTATTAATAATTCCTTTTTGGTCATGCATGGGGTTGACATGCAAAAAATGAATTCATATAATGGGGCCATGAAGTGGTCACATATCTTGTGGTACTATGTCCTATACTTGTGTTCCCTGAACACTTTGCAGTAGTTGTGGATGGTTGGGTCTGTCAACTTCCATTCCCAACCCATATTGGGATATTGGTGTACCATGCACATAATATCGATAAGATATGAGAACATGTGAAAATCAGGAAATGTTATGGGTTTAACTCCTTTGACGTCTGCAATAGGATCTTCTAAGTTTGCTGACAAGATATCAACCTAGTTGAATTATGACCCTTCATCTGCACAGTAGTAGATTAGGGACATATATGACAAAGGAAATTTAGAATCATCTAGCTCTCCATACAATCTATAGAGAATAGCCACAATCTATTGATACGTATTCCTTAGTGGGGTTGTGGGGTACCCACCATTCGATCTATGTTTGAATGAATTATCTAGTTTGTACCAGATGCAGAACAAGTATTTTGTCATGCGCTTAAATCCACCAAGAATTTCATCATCCAAATTCTAGGTTCCCTTCTCTAGATGGTAAAATATCACCAGATCGGTTGGCTAGAATGAAGCTATGGGCTCTCCCCTAGTGTTGCATATGTACCTGTTCTCCAAGTCTACATGCTTGAGAATCTAAGCAATGGCATATGCACAATGAAATAACGCAACATGGGCTGCTACTCTATGTATTCCTAATTTCCTGATATTCCTGAAAACTTTAAGCTCATCTTGGTCTTAGGATGGATGAGGAAATTTTTCTTTTTAAACTTTTGGAAGATGTCACCCCATTTGAGAAAGTGTCCTCCTTTTTCTAAGATTCCCGTCGTGTCATCATAAATTGCTCCTGTGGTGTCAGGTTCATCTTCATGATGGCTACCATTCCTAGAGGCCTCTGTGGTGGGTGCTTTACTTGTTACATTCTTCTGTGGAGACATTTATGAACCTAAAACATATAGTTGAAATTATTCCCAAAACAAACCAGAAGAGAAAATAAACATGATCATATCAGCATCTGTAATCAATAAAAGATAAGCATGAAAAACAAATATTCTTATTTAACACATGTGTCAAGTTCCAGAAGAGTCACTTGAATCGATGTTGGGTGGGAGATCATCATTCGAGGAGGACATGATGATTGGAAACATTGTAAGAATTTGAGTTTTGAGGAGGAGTCGAGTGGGGAATCCAAGAAGGTTGGTGAAGCTCAATGTCATCTTAGTTAATGGAAGAAGAATTAAAGTTGGAGTAGTTCATGGTAATTCCTCTAGTTGAACCATAGGTTAAGTTGTCAAGCGCGTCAGTGGTCAAGATCATATTTTGTATCATTTTGTGGTAAGATTGTTGGAGGGTCGGACGAGTTGGTGTTAAATTCTCCGGAGTCGTGAGATTGGTACCAAAGTATTTGGCATAAAATGCTCCGGTGAACATCGCTGGAGTTGTTATAAAGTCCTCCGCTGAAATCAGAGGGAATCACATTAAGGACTCTGGTGAACTGATGATGACAATGTAAAGTCCTCCAGAGAGGACCGACGAATATTATGTGAAGTATTCTAGTTGAAGACCAAAGGATGTTTTGGTAAAAACTGATGGAGTTTGTGTAAAGTACTCCAGTTGAACAATAAGAGATCTTGTGAAATGCTTCATGGAACAACGAAAAACATTATATTAAGTCCATTGGAAAAACCGATGTCTATTTTATTAGCTCCTTCGGTGAATATTGGAGGAGATAACACCAAGATCTTTGATGAGACTGGAGGGGATGATGTAATGTTCTATGAATGAACCAAAGGTGATTTTATTAAGTACTCCAGATACACTGGGGGTGATCATATTAAGTTCCCTAGTTATGTGAGTGTGCAAACCAAAACATGGCTAAGTCCTGGGATGGATTTGGGTCGATTTTTAGGGTTTGAGTGACAGAGGCCCAAAATACTAGGGTTTGGGTTGAATTCTTGCCAAGTTTGATGTATAACTTTGGTGATAATATCACGAAAGGGTGATAGTTATGGTTCAAGCGGCTCTGGTGATATTTGTTTATCCAACTCGATTTCCATGAAAATGGATTTTGGATACCTTTCAAAGTGTAACAATAGGGCTTTGTGGTTTATTTGGGTGCAAGGAAATTCAAGGTGGGTACAAGTTCCAGGGGAGGAGGTATCTGGTTAAGGTGTCGAGGTCTCCATCCTTGCTAGGTTCAACGCTAAGTTCAAGTTTTGACTTATGGGGTTACAGGTCTGAGGTGGAGCAAGGTCAAGGCACAATCTACAAGTCATAAAAGGTGATGTCGAGGAACAAGATGGGAAAATAGGTGGCGTCAGCCTTTGGGGACATGCCCTAATCCTAAGCCTTAAACAATATATAAACAAAGATGAGGAAAATTTAAGGCATACCTGGGTAGTATTGACACATGGATGGTGATGGTAGGTTGAGGATGGAGAACTTTCGAGCTTGCGATATCTTGTTGGTGCTCCTCTTTCTCTCTTAATGATGAGAAAATAATGAAAAAGGATGGTCGAGGGTGCCCCCTTTTATAGGCAAGGCATGTAGTTCAAGTTCACCCTCAACCTTTGAAAACTTTATGAAGGCGATGGTGTAAATCCTTTTGGTGAGAACCATAGGTGTTAACGGGAAGATCCACAGTATGCACCAGAGGAAGTTGTGGGAAAGTCTTTGGTTTGCACTGGAGGTTTTAACACAAAGTTTGTTGGTTTCATATTTTTCATTTTGGAAGAGTTTTGAGGAAGCACTCCGGGTACACTAGAGGATATGACAGGAAGTCCTCCGATGGAAACCAGAAGCATTAACACAAAGTGCATCAATTGAGTGTATTAAAGGGTTTTCGATTTTCCTTACCGAGAGCGATGTAGGGAAGTGCTCATGGTAAATCATAGAAGATGTTGGGATGTCCTCTGGTGTAGACCAAAAGCATTAGTGTTAACTCTTCCGATGAGTGTAATACGTGCGTTAGAGTAGTTTTGGTGAACTGGTCCGGTTCAACCAGAGGAGTTTATAAGAACTCCTCCAGTTTGAATTAGAGGAGTTAACATTAAGTTTTTTGATTCTTGATTTATCTTTATAGAATATTTCAAGGGAAGCTCTCTGGTGGAGACCAAAGAACTTAAAGGGAACTCTTCCAATGCATATCAGAGGAGTTAAAAATAACTCACCCAATAGTCAAAGAATGGTTTTCAATATTTGTCTAAGTATTGGGATCAAACCAAAGAAATGATAACCCAATCCAGTCTTAAAACAACAAGAAAACTAATAAAAAAGGTGTAAGAAAATATGAGGCCAAAAAGTTGAGGAAAATTTTCAATTCAAGAAAAACTCTTGTAGTAAAAGGAGGGGTCCCATTTTCTTGGAGAGGGGAATTTTCAACTAGAAAATACAAGAAAAAGGGAGGTTGTTGATGCCTAGCACAACAGGGCCCTAGGTCCAATTTTATCCTTAATTTTGACACAATATTCCTCACTCCTAAGAATGAATACCATCCAACCACAAATTAAAACATGGAACACTGATCTATACCCTAGCAGAGGGAACAATTTTGCTCTAACCGATTTGACAAAGAATCCTCCTTCATGTATTTCCATTGAAGCGACCTACTAGGGTTTTTCCAACATACTTGGATATATCTAGGATCAAAATATATTTTCCAACCATCATCTCTACCTTGGCTGACCAAGTTTGATTACAACGAGAGCATTTGCTTCCCTTTCCTCCATTGCTACTAGTTTGCACCCCCGCTTCGGTGGATTCAACTCTTGGATCCTTAGACGAATTCTAGAGAGTCCACATGACGAAGGGGGATGATACGAGGGGATATTTCAAGCTAGTTACAATAAAAGTGTTGTCCGGGGCGGGACCAAAGAGGGATTCATTTTTGGAAATCGAGACCAAAGTGATCACATTCCATCTAGATCCTACACAACTGAAATCTTGAGTTCTATGAGGGAAGTGACCTGTGTAGTACTCCTCCTACGTGTAGAAGGAATTTTCCTTAAATTCACTTTCCTCGTTGTCCACCAGATCAGGCTCTGATGGATCCTCCTCCACGTGGGGATTCATTTCTGACTCTGATGTGTTGATAGAGTAGGGGAACAAAAAAGAGGTGCCAACATAACTTCGACTGGGAACAGACTAGATAACCACTAAGGAAAATGTGGGATCCGAAAACATGGATATACCCATCTATGGAAACAATAAAAAAACCCCGCTCTTGTGGAAAACCTAGAAAAAAGACCCCCAAAACTGCATACCCATTCCCTCTAACTCTTTTCACATGACAAATTATGGTTTATTTTAAAGGGGGGGAAATAATGATTTATTAATAATAATAACTATATGTGTGTGTACAAGAGGGTTACGTGGGATAATTTTCATTAATTTATTTTACTGTAAAACAAGCAATGAGAATGTTTATTGATATCAACCTAAGTGAGACCTAAATCCATGAACTATTTTTTATTTTCAGGGAGGGAAAATAATAATTTATTAATAATAATACCCCCCCCACACATAACTCTCTACCACTTGAGATAGAATTAATTGACAATAATAACAATAATTTATGAATTATTATTATTATTTGGGTTACCTTGTATTTCAAGAGAAAGAGTAGGAGAGCAAGAGAAAAAAAAAAAAAGAATGACTGAGAAGAAAAAGAAAAAGTGAAAGAAGAAGAGAGGGGAGAAGGGGAAGAAAAACAAAGAGAAAGAAGGAAAGGGAGAGGAAGAGGAAGAAAAATATGAAGGATAAAAGAAGGAAGAAAAAAGGCGGGGTGATGCAAGAGAATCCTTCGGGCTTTGGTAGTTCTACACACCCAAAACATTTGTTTTCAGTTCTGTGTTTTATTTCCACTTTTTCCATATGTTTAACAATGATAGGGGTTAAACATTTTGATTATCACACACTCATCTCTTGGAATTAGATGATGAATTTTGGATATGTTGGAAAGGATATGATATTCTACCTTCAAACCATATTTTAAGAGTACAAAGTGAGTTTATACCCCGTTCCCAAGTCTAGAACCAATGCATAGAGAAATTCTAGAATCATATTTCTATTCAAGCAATGGCTTAATATTTTGATCCATGCACACTTATTTCTTCGAATCAACATCTAAAAATGGATAATACGTGGAAACATTTTTATACATTATAACTAATTTTTATCCAAATTTATTGAGTCTTAATACCGCATAAATGTTCTGAACTAGCTAGCACATAATAATTTCCATATTTTATTTTATGTTGACGTAGTCCTAATATTTTGATTATCATGCTCTCATACTTTAGATTTAATATCTAAAATTTGGATACGTTGTAGAGGAACCATTCCTATATCTACTCACCAAAATTGAGAAAATATTATTTATTTTAAGTGCCATAACCGAGTTGTGCCCAATTTAGAGACAATGAGTAGAATTTTGTAGAAATAGGGTTTTAGTATTTTGACTAGCACAAAACCAATATTTTGAATCAAAGTAAACTTTTTATAGGATGTAGAGGACATATTCCTCTATCTACCCTCAATATTTGATAAAAATGGTTGAAATTAAGGAGTCCAAATAACTTAATTATAGAGCATGACATAAAAGGACAAAATTTCATCCACATATTTATTTTTCCAATTTGACTTTGAATATTTAAACTTTGACACTTAGGTTGTATTTGGAAGGAAAATATTCAATTATTGCCCATTTATTAATTGTAATTTTTTTTGAGTTACCCAAGGAAATGAAAGTCTTTGGAACTAAATAATTATGGCCTTGAGCATAAATATGAGATTTACAATTGAGAAAGGGGCATCTTGCTCTCCATTGTTTGGTCTTCTATAGTTGTTATTGGTGTGATATAGAGGCCCATGCATAGTATCTGTGAATGTAATAAGATCCAAGATAATTGATCATTGATTTAGTAAATTTGTATACATTGTTGAATTTATTTATTGTGTTTTTAATTAGAGAATAGAATGTGTGTGGGATGTCTATTTTATGTTAATGCATTTATAGATTTGGTGTATGTTGTGAGTGATTTTATTGTGTGATTTTGAACTGTAGGTCCTTGGGTCTACATCAAGGGCAGGGAAGAGGAGGTTTAGATAAAATGAAAGATAAGTGAGAGGGATAAGAGAAAGAGGAAAAGGAAGAGGGAGAGAGAGAAGAAAAAGAGGATTCATAGGGGGAGGAGGGAGAGGGAGGAAAAAAGGAGGAGTGAAAGAGGAAGAGGTAAACAAGAAGGAGGAGAGGGAGAGGAAGATGAAGAGGGAGAGGAAGAGGGAGAGGAAGATGAATGAGTAGGGAATCTAGAAGAGGGAGGGAAAGAGAGGAAGATGAATGAGTAGGGAATCTAGAAGAGGGAGGGAAAGAGAGGAAGATGAATAAGAAAGGGGGGGAGAAGAAGGAGAGGAACAAGAAGGATAAGGAAAGGGACAAGGAAAATAAAGAGTGAAGGGAGAAAGAAAGAGGAAGAAGTAGGGAGAGAGATAAGAAGAAGGAATAAGAAGAGGAGGGTGGGAGAAAACAAAGTGAAAGAGAAATAAGGAAGAGGAAGGAAGAGGGGAATATAGAGGAAAATAATAATAAGAGGAAGAAGGAGAAGGAGAAGGAGATTAAGAAGGATAATGCAAAGAGGTAAAAACTAGAAAAAATGAAAAATTGAATGTACATAACTAAACAGGATTAAGTATAAAGAACCTCTCGATGTCAAAATCATGTGATAGAATCTCCTGGAAACTACAATTGAAGTCATATGTCTAGAATGGCTCTAGAGATATGGGTGGTAAGAGAATGGTAAAATGGTTCTACATTTTCACTTTTTCACCTATTTATAGATTTTTTGACCTAATTTTGCATTAAAATTTATTTGAAATCTAGTTAATGCTTCATTTTTGTTCCAATTGACCTTTTTAGAGTGTTTTTGAGTTTTGTAGACTTGTTGCTATTATCTATGGTGTTTTGATTCACAACAAGGGTCATCTTTTGAGATAAATTTTTATTAACTAACATATAGGGCTAGGGTTTTTCTCCATACATTGTGAATTATTAGCCTAATTCCCTCTCATTGTGCCCTAAGATTGACCCACCAAATTGTGACGTATAAACCACTCTTTAGTTGTACTTTTTCAAAACTTGTATGGTAGTACCTACCTATCATGTATTTCCCTAGTCAACACCCTACTTTCCATTTGGTGCCCATGCTAAGTTTGTCTCATAGGCACGAGAGACCCACTAGTCTTTCCATGACTTTGATTTTGAACGCACATGATTCTTTCTCATCTATATTCTAGCTAATTTTGGATGGGCTCCTTGCATGTTTGATTTACATTCACATTGCTTCACTACTTACACACTTGAGCCTAACACTTCATTGCAATACACTATTTTGTGCTTACCACCAACACATTCTCTTTTGTTGCTTGCCTTTGCATCAATTTATTATGAATTTTGAACCTTTATCCATGGGGGAGACACACTTATGAGTGTCCATATCCTTTATTTTATTATTTGCTTTTAAATTTCCTATGTTCCTCGCACTGGCAAATTTGTTGTTTGCTGCACAACTTTCATCTCATCCACTATATTATTGCGTGATTTTACTCTTTTCCAGGCTTTATAATATGAAAAAGACACAAGGAGCCATTATCAATATTTATGGGACCAAGGAGCACTTTTATAGCCTAATTTTCCTTTAAAATAACTTTATCTGCAAAAATATTCCTATAAGTGGCTCTAAAAACTATGCAAGTTGAACCATACAATTGCAGTGCCATGATCTCTCTTGACAACTAATGCGAGCTTCCTTTGTTCCCATAAAGGAATGTTTCTTGGTGAATTTGAGGGAGATGGAGTTGGTGGGATAACATCCTTATTTTGGTGGAGTTGGGCTAGGCTCTCATTGATATAGCTTTGGTTCATGTGGTCTTTGCTTGTGAAGAGTGTTTCCTTCACTCTTTATTATTGAACTTGCCTTGAGGGTGCTTTGGAGATATATAGTGTTCCACCTCTCAAAGTGTAAGGACAAGATCCATATCTTGTTGAATATCTCTTATACATGTAGCTAAGGAATGAAGATCCTAGAACCAGGCGATGGAGGCACAACGACTAGGTCAAGTATGGTGTTTTACTTAGTTGGTGTACAAATTATATTTATAGATAAGTATAGATCTATCTTCTTTCCCCCATCCAATTTGTTGTTATTTCTTTTATCAACTACATTTGGGTCTAAAACTTGGTTGTGAATTGCTTTGCTTGAAAGTAATCAAATTTAATTGTCCTTGACTTTTAATCACTTGAGATGTACAAATTGAAGAAATAGTTTGTTTGCATTTTTGTTTGTGCATATATGCAGCCAAGAGTAAATATGAAACTGATATGAAGGTACCATTGGATTGGACCAAGTCACTTGGATCTACATAAAAATTTAGGATTAAGTTATGTTCTTTCTCTTTCTTCTTGCATTTCATGTATAATTAATTGGTGTAGGGAAAGTTAGATTTGTTATCTATATACGGTTGTGGTGAGTTTCCAACCCTCTCTTTTTGCCTGAGTCAGTCAGCGTGCAATGATGCAATATTATATTAATAAACATGATTATATTTACATGTATAGGCACAATGGACTATCTACGTCCAGGCTCACCAACCTCATAATCATATAGGCTCTCCAGCCTCAAAACATCTCTCTCTCTCTCTCTCTCTCTATATATATATATATATATATATTACTCAATACTGTTCACTTCTAGGTCATTACCGCACACTTACCCTAGTGCATACAACACATTTCCATGTATGCAGTTACCCAGGTGCATGCAACACATAAACTGTGTGCACCCTATCTTTATAACAATTCTCTGTGCACTTTCTCATATGCGTGTAACACCAAAATCCAGGTGTGAACGACTCACTACCGTAATGTCCATTACATTTACACTTGGTTCCAACGACTCACCATCCTATATGTATAATTACAAAGGGTCCCGGATCGAGGACATTATAGTACACTACAAGTGGTATTAAATCTCTTTCTTGGGCATGAAGTGGGAGGATTTTTGAGCACAAAGTGGGATCATTTTTTTTTTCTTTTTGTAGTTTTTTGATAGAAAAAAGAGGATGAAAGTATTCAGATTGATTTCTAAAACTTTCTATGAAGAATTTGAAGAAACCATATAGATATTTGAATTCTCTTGAAAAAAGACCCAATTTAAAAAAAAAAATCATGCAAAACAGAATCTAGAAAGTGGAGATATTGCAAATTCAAAATTTGCAATTTTCAGTTTTTTATTTTATTTTTTTATTTCATTTTTTACCGGTGACGGTCACATATTTCATAGATTGGATATATTTTGATGAAGTGCATTTATTTCAATCAAAAAAATTCCATTAGATCCAGAAAATCTATGGAATTTCATAATTGAGGTCATAATATCCAATTAGATAAGTGTAACTGAAGTTGTGATCATTTTACTTTTTTCGGCCTCAAGCCCTACATTGTAAAAGTTATTTTCGGGTGATTCTAAGAGATTTTTCTTGCTTTAACAAGTTCATAATTGTTTTTTTAGAAACATGTTCCAGTGTCTTTAAACACAGGGATCTATTGTTTAGCGGGTAAAACTGCGGTAAAGGAATAATACACACATGAAATACAAGTGGAATCACGTTGTTGGAAACCCTTGTAACACATGTTGGCACCTCTTTGAATAGTACTACATCATAAAGTACCTGTATACAAAATATCACTTCCACGTACCCTTAGGTAAATAAGAAGTCCTCTAGGTACACCTAAAACATGTTGGTTGTGGAGCCTGATTATCTTCTTGATTTAGAGGTTTGTTTCAACCGTGCTTAGACCCCATTCCCTAATGGGGGGGATTTCCCCCCCACAACTGTCGCTTGGGGGGGTCCAAGGGGGGGGGAGGAGACAATTTTTGTAGCCCTCCCTGGCGAGGGATTCAGGGGCAGTGCCCCCGAAGATAAAATTTGGTAAAAATTGCCTTGTAAAATATTGTAATTTCGTAGTCAATCTAGACTGTTCATTATAAGGTCGTAGATTTGACGGTAGAAGTTATTTTTATGGTTTTTTTCCCTAGAAGGAAACCCTCTTTTATGAGGGAATTGTATTGTGGCTGTGTATTATTGCGAATATTGTATTATGAGAGAGTATATTGTGAGAGAAAGAAGAGGAAGTTACAACAGGTGTGTTGTAGGTTGTATCCCTTCATTTTGCTGGATAATAAAAAGGAAGGACCTGACAATTTATCTAGTGGACGTAGCCCACACTGGGTGAACCACGTATATCCATGTCTCTATTTTATTGTGTATCTTCTATGTTTTATTTCTACATTTGTTTTATTTTATTGTTCTGCGATCCTGTTTTTATAACAAATGGTATCAGAGTGAAAGGTAACTCATAGGAAAAGAGGGTTCTTGGTTCGAGTCAGAGCAATGCTGGAAGATGGAAAGTTTAGGGTCAAGAAATTTAATAGGAAAAACTACCAGTTATGGAAGGTGTAGATGGAAGATTATTTATATCAGAAGGATCTATTCCTACCATTGGGTGGAATAGCAAAGAAGTCAACAACCATGAAGGACAAAGAATGGGAGGTTCTTGACAGAAAGGCACTAGGAACAATACAATTGAGCCTGTCAACGTCGATGGATTTCAATATTTCAAAAGAAAAGACAACGAAGGAGCTGATGGACACATTGGATAAACTGTATGAAAAACCCTTGGTGTCCAATAAGGTATTTATAATGAAACAATTATTTAATATGAGGATGTCAGAAGGTGGGTCTGTTGCAAATCATTTAAATGAATTTAATACAGTTACTAATAAGCTAAGTTCTGTAAAAGTGGATTTTGATGATGAGGCTAGGACTCTTCTAATATTGTGCTCATTGTTCTCGGTCAATCTGTCAGCAGATGAGCAAAATAGAGACCGCTCTGCATGCCTTGCAGGGTTCACCAAGGCAGAACATCTATAGCAGCAAGAGTGTTAATAGAAAGCAGGAAAAACAAAACAGAAAACAATCTAATCTAACAGCTGTGAAGCAAATAACGATTCGGAAATAAACAGAAATATCAAACATGAGACAAGGAAGTCCACAATGGTTCCAGGCTTGATCTATTAGGGGAAAC
>ML794025.1:82317-99806 GCA_009831015.1 Picea engelmannii
CCGAATTTGCAGAACCGACCCTGATCTGGATGTCAAATCATCTCGGTGGAAGGTCCATTGGCGATCGGGAGGCCGACTTAAGCATTTAATGCGCCGTATTAGCAGATGCGCGACTTTTTCTGTGGACAGTCGCGCGTCGGGCGCTTAAGCGCGCACAACACGTTCTTATCCCGCGCATACGCGCGCACCTTACTAATGTGAAGTGTGTTTCAATTTTTGTATAGTTTTTGACCCTTCTGGAATGCTGTAAACTTCATTCTGTGCCATGAGTGACTTCATTGTTGTGTTGATGATGCGGAGTTCTTGTCGCCCTGTGTGGACGAAATTTCAGTGATAACACTCATTGACAGAAATTTGGAATGGTTTGGTTAGTGATGTAAGTAACTATGTCTCTAGTTCAAACACTCTAAAATTTGATGATGTTGTTGGTGTTATCCTTAGCGAGGAAATGTGACGGAAAAGCACAGGTGAGACATCGGGTAATGCATTGATTGTGGAGAACAGGTGGATACAAAAGGATAGAGGAAAGGGCTTAGGGAACCACGTGAATTCTAGGAAGGGTAGATCCAAATACAGATTGGGAAAGATAAAGTGCTAGATTTGTGGGAAGAAAGGACATTTGAAGAAAGACTGTAGAGCTCCAAAGAAACAAAGAGATGGACAACAAGAGAAAAATCAAGAAGCAAATGTAACAGGTGATGTGTTACAAGATGCTTTGATTATTTCTGTAGATAATATTTCTGAGTCTTGGGTAGTAGATTCAGGTGATTCATTTCATGCCACACCCCATAGGAAACCTTTTCTAGATTATGTTCAAGGTTATTTTGGACATGCTCATTTGGGTGATGATGCACCATGGAAAATTGTTGGAATGGGAAAGGTACAAATAAAGCAAAATAATGGAAACCAATGGTTGTTGAAAGAGGTAAGACATGTTCCATATCTAAGGAAAAATATAATTTCATCAGAGAAGTTGGAAAGTGAAGACTATATATCCATATTTACAGATAAGGTGTGGAAGGTCACCAAAGGATCACTGGTGATAGAAAAATGAGAGAATGTAGGTACATTGTATTTATGTAATGGTAATACTGATTCTTCTATCTCTTTAGATTCTACAAGAGTGGATACATCTCTTTGGAATCATAGGCTTTGACACATGAGTGAGAAGGGGATGTAGATACTTCACAAAAGGAATTTGTTTCCAGATCTTAAAAAAATTGATTTGGATTTCTGTGAGCACTATTTTTATGGAAAATAGAAGAGTCAGATTTCTCAGAGTTGGAAAATAAAAGAAGAGTGAAAGGTTAGAGCTTGTGCATACATATGTATGGGGACCAACTCAGGTATCATATCTTGGCGAGTATCGTTATTATGTTACTTTTATTGATAATGCAACTAGAAAAACTTGAGTTTATTGCATTCGACAAAAATCTGATGTTTTTGACACTTTTGAGAAATGAAAAGCTTTGGTTGAGAATGAGATAAGAAAAAGGTTGAAGTACCTCATATTAGAAAATGGAGGTGAATATTACAGTAAGGAGTTTGATGATTACTATTCATACCATGTGATTTGTAGAGAGAAGACAGTTCTAGGAACACCGCAAGAAAATGGTGTGTCAGAAAGGATGAACAAGACAATCATGGAGCGTGCAAGGAGTATGAGATTGCATGCAATGTTGCCCTTACAATTTTGGGCAGATGCTGTAGATACTATTGTTTACTTGATAAAAATAGGACCTTCAATTTATTTGGATGGTGGCATTCCAGAGGAGGCATGGACAAGTAAAAATGTAAGCTATTCATTTTTGAAGACTTTCGGTTGTGAAACATTTGTCCATATTGATAAAGAAAATAGAACAAATATTGAGGCAAAATCCAAGAAGTGTACCTTTATTGGATACAATGTTAATGGTTTTGGTTATCGCTTATGGGATTATGAAAATCAAAAAATAATTAGGACTAGAGATGTCATATTCAATGAGAAGGTCATGTACAAATATCAATTGTAGGGAAAGAAACATGAAAAAGAAAAACCGGAA
This sequence comes from Picea engelmannii, assembly GCA_009831015.1. NCBI lineage: Eukaryota > Viridiplantae > Streptophyta > Pinopsida > Pinales > Pinaceae > Picea > Picea engelmannii. Next base: position 84,360 of record ML794025.1, read on the forward strand.
TACACAGTGCTTGATGAGATCACTGAAAAATAAATTGCAAAGATAACAAAAAATAAAAATGTACAACAATAGGAGCAGAAGGTAACTCAAACTCCTGCAAGTGTTATTAGAATATCTACCAGGTTAAATAGACCCCTTGAACGATACTCTCCTTCATTATATTATTTACTGTTGACTGATTCTGGTGAACCAGAATGTTATGAAGAGGCAATGCAGGTAGACACTAAAAATAAGTGGGAGCAAGGCATGAAAGAGGAAATGGATTCCTTGGTAAATAACCAGACTTGGGACTTGGTTCAGTTTCTTGTAGGAAAAAGAGCATTGCATAATAAATGGGTTTACAAGTTGAAGGAAGAAGATGGAGGAAAAAATAGGCACAAGGCTAAACTTGTTGTAAAGGGGTTTGCATAAAAGAAAGGTATAGATTTTGATGAAATATTTTCTCCTATTGTTAAAATGAATTCAATTAGGAGTATTTTAAGTCTTGTGGCAGTAGAAGATTTGCATCTTGAAAAGTTAGATGTAAAAACATATTTTCTCCATGGGGATTTGGAGGAAGAGATTTATATGCAACAGTCACATGGGTATGAGGTCAAAGGGTAGGAAAATTTGGTATGCAGGTTGAAGAAGAGCTTGTATGGCCTAAAGAAATCTCCAATGCAATAGTATTTGAAGTTTGACAGGTTTATGACACAACAAGGTTATAATATATGTCATTCTGATCACTGTGTTTATTTTAAAAGGCTAGAAAATGGAAGCTATATTATCTTGTTATTGTATGTAGATGTCATGATTTTTGTAGGGTTTAATATGTAGTATATAAATGTGCTCAAGAAGAAATTAGCTAATTCATTTGCGATGAAGGATTTGGGTGCTGCAAAGAAAATCCTTGGTGTGAGAATAACTAGAGACATGAAAAATCGCAAATTGACATTGACTTAGGGTGAGTACATAGAGAAGGTGTTGGAGAGGTTTAGAATGAAGACTGCAAAACCAGTTAGTACACTTTTTTCCAACCATTTAAATTTAACCAAAGAAATGTGTACTAAGACACATGAGGAGATAAAATACATGTCCAGGGTCCCTTATTCATCAATAGTTGGCATCTTGATGTATGCAATGGTTTGCACATGACTAGATATTGCACATGAAGTGGGAGTTGTGAGTAGGTATATAAACAATCTAGGTAAAGAACATTGGGAGGCAATAAAGTGGATTCTTAGGTATTTGAGAGGTACTACTACTCATGCATTATGTTTTGGAGGTTCAGACACTGCTCTATATGGATATCTTGATTCATATATGGTAGGTGATAAAGATAGCAGGAGGAGCACCACAAGGTACATTTTTACTGTAGGTGGAACAACAATAAGTTGGATTTCAAAACTGCAAAAGGTTGTTGCACTTTCAACAAAAGAGGAAGAGTATGTTGCTGCTACAGACACTAGTAAAGATATGATTTGGTTACAAAGGTTCATGGAGGAATTGGGAAAGAAACAAGAGAATAACAGGTTGTACTGTGGCAACGAGAGTGCCATTCATATTGCAAATAACTCATCCTTCCATTTGAATACTAATCATATACAACTCATGTACCATTTCATATGATCCGTCTTGGAAGATGGACATTTTAAGTTGGAAAAGACACATACTGGCCAAAATCCTGCAGACATGTTAACAAAGGGAGTAACCAGGGAGAAAATTAGTTCTTGCTTAGTTTTAGTTGGTATTCAAGAATGAAGATGAAGATGAGAAATTTTCTAGGTCCAAGTTTGATCACAGTCCAATAGGTACAACAACATTGGAGTTGTTGTGATCGATATCCAAGTGGGAGATTGTTGGCTGTGGAGCTTGATTATCTTCCTAATTCGGAGGTTTGTTTCAGCCATGCTTGGACCCCATTCCATAACGGGGGTGTGTGGGGGGGATTCCCCCCCCCCCCACAACTATCGCCTGGGGGGTCCAGAGGGGGTGGCAGAAATTTTTGTAGCCCCCCCTTGGCAGGGGATTCAGGGGAAGCACCCCCGAAGCAAAAATTTCGAAAAAATTGCCTTGTAAAATATTGTAATTTTGTAGTGAATATGGACCGTTCATTATAAGGTTTCATATCTGACGGTAGAAGTTATTTTTAGGATTTTTTTCTTTAAAAGGAAACCCTCTTTTATGAGGGAATTGTATTGCAGCTATGTATTATTGCGAATATTTTATTCTGAGAGAGGATACTGTGAGAGAAAGAAGATGAAGTTACAACAGGTGTGTTGTAATTTGTATCCCTTCATTTTGATGGATAATGAAAAGGAAGGACCTGGCCATTTCTCTGGTGGACGTAGCCCACACTGGGTGAATCACGTATATCTGTGTCTCTATTGTATTGTGCATCTTCTGTGTTTTATTTCTGCATTTGTTTTATTTTATTTCTTCACGGTCCTATTTTTATAACAAAACCAACCCTAGATAAACCAATTGACCGTCTTGTTTCTATAGTACACCGAGAACAACACTCAGGGAGACCACTCTCTAGTAATTAGGTAGTCGAGTAATATGACTAAGGGCATAATTGAGCCTCCTTAGTTAGTTCCCTGAGATATTAGGCTAGGTAATAATGTTGGACCCTACACATATATGAAGGATACCTATAAACACCCTCATACTTATTTGGACAACATGAACACCCGCTCTACTACAAGTAGGTTGGACTGCATGGATGGAAAACTTAAGAAAATTCAAGACGAAATAAGTGGGTTCAATGCGACGTTGGATAAGAGGTTGGATGAGAAGCTAGAGGAGAAGTTTAAAACTTTCATCAAATGTTTCTTGAGAAGTTGATGGGTATGTAAACTTGGGGCATACTGGAAGAAAACCATTGGAATCCCCAACACATTGAGCCATAGTAGGAAGAAACTTCTCTCACTCATGACTATTTAACCACCCACAACCCTCATCGGGTACACACAACAATAAATCAATGGATAATAAAATATGACATCATTCTCCTAAGGTGGACCTGAACAAGTTAGATGGTTTTGACCCTTTTGGATGGGTGAATCAAATGGAACATTACTTCACCCTCCAGGGAATTACTAATGACATGACGAAACTTAGGGTGGAGGTATTGTATCTAGATCCAGAATGATGAAAATTATGGGAATGACATAAAAAAATAATATGCATGGTATATTGCTTGGAGTCAGTTTGTTAAAGTTGTCTATGCACATTTTACTCACTATTTGGGGAGGCTTACCAAGTTACGCCAAATAGGCCCAGTCATATATTTTATGGCAAACTTTGAGAATTTAAATTTATATACAAAGAACTTAACATATTATTTGTATAAAGAATGTTTCATTAGTGGCCTCAAGTAAGAGATTCAAGCAAAATTTAGAATGCAACATCCCACTATGTAGTTGGAAGTGGCACAAAGGGCCCTAGAAGCACAGATGGTGATCAATGCACAAAACAAAAACCAACCTTCATTCCCCACACTCGTCCTCCCTAGCGCACTTCTTAAAGAATAAATCCTACTCATATTGAAAGTGCAAAGGTTGAATCCAATATAAATGGCAGATCACTAGAGACAAGTTATTTTCTATAACTGTGATGAAAAATATGCTCTAGGTCATTGGTGTAAAGAACATAAAATTTTCCAAATTGATATGACCACTGGTGCCCTGGCCAAAGACATAAACATTGAAGAGACACCATATATACAAGTTGAAGACATCAACACTCAAAATAAAGCAGATATAGAACCTCCATTCTCTCATTAAGAATCACTTATTTCCTTGCATGCATTATCAAGAATTTCAACTCCACAAACCTTGATACTCATGGGTTACATCAAGCACTGGAAAGTTATAGTCCTAATTGATAGTGGTAGTACTCACAATTTCATTCACAAAAGAGTGGTAGAAGAAACCCATTGTTATGTACATTTGGTTCCTGTTACAGTAGGCAATTTTGGGGTTCAACGCAGTAAATGAGGCTAAGAGCTATGGAATGGACCAAAGGAGGCAACACACACTAGGAAAGAAGGAAAATCAGTGCGACAAAGGGAAAAGGAAGTAGTGTGCCAGGAATTAAGGAAGATGAGTGTAGAGTCAAAGAAATAAATGGTTGGATCGAAGACCAACCGTGTGGAAGACAATTATAAAGTGGACAAGTTGACTCCACTTAGAATTAGGGTTTTGAGTCATGATGTAAGGGTTTTTACCCACTTTTGTAATATAAATAGAGGATGTATGAGGCAAATAGGAGATAGTTTTTGGAGGATCACTTTGTATGAGAGAAGTACTTTGAGCATATTTTTTGAGTCTAAGTCGAAGTGATTGTTTTGTTGAGAGTTGCAGAGCTCAGATGGAGTCAATGTTGATATGTAATTGAGGGTCAGGTCACAAGCTGTGGAGCTTGGTGAGACATTGGTCAGGCTCACCATTCATAAACCTATGATGTAATGCATGTAGTGCTATTTTATGAAGAATAAGAAAAAAAGCATAATGTCTTTGTGGACATACCCCAGGGGGGCGAACCTCGGTAAAATCATTTGTTTTGATGTTTTATTGTTTATGCAATTATGAATGAATGATGAATGAGTAGAGTAGTATTTTGTAGCGCGCATTAATGATAATGCAAAATTGATTAATTGTTAGATCTAGATGAATGGCATAATGAAGTAAATAATATGGTGCATTTTAAATTAGGATAATTAGAACATCCCCAATCCCTTCCATGACTACAGACATTTGAGTCTTGTAGTCACCCATAAGCCATCTCGGGTGAGACTGCGTTGTGCACTTTGTGCGTGGTGTAGCCTTTTGGTTAACTAGAAGAGCCGATGGTGAATAAGGTTTTATTGGATAACTAAGGTAGAACCCAGGTCAGCCCATATATCCAACAAAATAAAATAGCGGAGTCAATTATGAGGAGAAAAATGATGGAATTGGACAACCTAGAGAACATGTAGAAAGATTTATAATTCAATGGAAATTAGTACCACTAGAAGAATGGCTGCATCATTTTATTCACACATTAGAAGGCATTCCAAAGAACTGGTACAAAGAACAAGAACAACGTAGAGAAACTGCAAATTGGGAAGAAATACAACAAAATTTTGTGGTTACATTTTTTTTTGAGCATGAAAGTCCAAAGATAGATACAGCGCTGAAGGTGGTAAGAGACATGATATTTGAAGAACCATAATTTGAAATAGCCCCAACATATAAGAATCAAAAGAAACAAACAGTCAGACTATTACTACACGGTTATCATGTCGCAGAAGATGAAGATCTAGCAGACGAAAACCCACACAATATCCAAATCCTAGAAGTTGAAGGAGAAAGGGAAGTAGAACGCCCAAAGCTAGATTCAAAAGATTATGCTACACCATTAAAGATCAAGAAAGTAAACATTGTAACTGTATACAACCCAAAGATTGCAACCATTGGATACTATTGGGATAATCATACCATAGAAATAATCATAAAATTACTGCACGGGTACAATGATTTGTTTCCAACGACATTTTTAGTATGAAGGGATTAGCAGGAGAACTAGGAGAGATGAAGATCCCTTTAAATCCAGAATCCAGACCTATAAGACAGATACCTTACAGGTTAAATCCAATATATAAGTAGAAGGTGAAGGCATAAATTGATAAGATGTTAGAGGTTGGTGTTATAGAACCTGTGGAAGAATCAAAATGGATTAGTCCTATAGTGGTGCAGGAAAAGAAGCAAGGAGGGATCATGGTTTGTGTAGATTTGAGAAAATTGAATGGTGCTTGCCTACATGATCCTTTTCCTACCCCATTTATAGATGAAGTTTTGGAGAATGTAGGAGTTCAGAAATATTATTCATTTACAGATGGGTTTTTAGGATATCATCAGATTAGGATAACACCAAAAGATAGACATAAGACAACATTTTCTACAGAATGGGGATCATTCCAGTATACAGTTATGCCATTTGGGTTGAAGAATGCACCTGCAAATTTTTCAAGGGTAGTAGTGGCTGCCTTTAAGGACTTTATTCACAAGTTTTTAGAAGTTTACTTGGATGATTGGACAATGTTTAGTCTATTGATGGATCATGTGGAAGTATTAATATTTATGTTAGACAGGTGTAGACAATGTCAGATTTCATTAAATATTAGGAAATGCATTTTTAGCGCACCTTTTGGTATTTTGTTAGGGCATGTGGTGTGTAAACATGGTATGTTGGTTGACCTTGCTAAAATTGTTTTCATAGTGAATTTTCCACCACCGAAGTTAGTGTGATAGTTGAAGAGTACACTTGGTCATACAAGATATTACAAGAAGTTTATCGAGGGATATGCACAGATTACTATGCCAATGGAAAAATTGTTGAATAAGGATACTAAATATCAGTGGAACGAGGAATGCCAATATAGTTTGGATATATTAAAGGAGAAGATGGTTACTATGCTAATTTTAGTGCTACCAGAATGGGAATTTTTTTTTCATGTGAATGTGGATGCATCTATAATAGAATTAAGAGAAATATTGACAAAACTAGGAGAAGGTGATATAGATCACCCTATAGCATTTGCAAGCAGGAAGTTATCAGATTTAGAACAAAACTACAACACTATAGAAAGGGAAGGATTAGATATGGTGTATGCATTGCATAAATACATACATTATTTGTTAGGGAACCATTTCAATATGTTTACAGATCATTCTACTCTTACATATTTAGTCAATAAGCCAGTGTTGGGGGGAAGAATTTGCATATGGATACTTTTGTTCCAATAATTTGACTTTGAATTTGTGGTGAAGCCATGAAGATTGAATGCAGGGCTAGATAACTTATCCAGGATAACTAATGGAGAAGAACCCAATAAATTGGAAGACAACTTCCCGGATGCATAATTGTTTTGAGTACATATAACTGATGAGTATTTTGCTGACATTATTGAGTTTTTGAGTACAGGATTTTCACCAAAGGAATTTGATACTGCATAGAAGAAAAATTTGGTGGTCATAGATGCAGACTACCAATTATTGCAGGTAATTTATACAAACTTGGAGTAGATAACATTTTGAGTAGATGTGTTATGGAACATGAAAATCCTATCATTTAGCAGAAGCCCATGAAGGAATTGCTGGAGGACACTATGCAAGGAAAGCTACTACATAGAAGGTATTATACATAGGATTATGGTGGCCAACAATTCACAAGGATTCAAAGGATTGTGATGTTTGTCAGAGAGTTGGAAAGCCATCCAAGAGGGATGAGATTCCATTAAGACCGCAAGTAACTTTGCAAGTGTTTGATAAGCGAGAAGTAGAATTTGTAGGTCCAATTAATCCACCAACAAGAATATCAGGAGCTAGATATATTATTACAATGACAAAATACTTGACTAGATGAGTTGAGGCAACACCAATAAAGGATTGCAACGCAGAGACTGCAACATGATTTTTATTTGAACATGTAGTTACAAGGCTTGGATGCCCAAGAATATTGATGAGTGATCAGGGGAATCACTTTATAAACAACACAATCTAGGCAATGATGGAAGAATTTGAGAAACATCACCAGAAGAGCACTCCTTATCATCCTCAGGCGAATGGGACAACATAAACGTTCAAAAAGATATTGGAGAATTCCTTAACAAATATTTGTAATGTAAACATGTATTATTGGGACTTGAAGGTACCAACAATGTTATGGGCTTATAGAACTACATGCAAGAAGCTAACGGGGAAAACACCTTTTAGGTTGGTGTATGGATAGGAAGCAGTAGTTCCATTAGATTATTTGATACCAAGTTTTCACATTGCAACAATTATAGATATCACAGAAAGAGGCACAACACAAGAAAGATAAACTCAACTTATGGAATTAGAAGAAGATCAAATCATAGTTGGTTTCCATCAGGAGGTACATAAAGTAAAGGATTAATCCTGGCTTTACAGACATATTAAGAAGAAGAACTTCAAATTAGGATATGTGGTTCTCCTCTATGACATTAAATACTTTGCAGTACCCGAGGAAGTTCAAAATGCATTGGCTAGGGCCATATGAGATAATGTATGTCACATATGGAGGTGTTGTGCAGCTGGATGACTTAGCAGGAACGGAAATGCAAGGAATGGTGAATGGTAGTTGACTGAAACTGTATAGGGACATTCAACCTACCAACCCTCAGTAATTACAACGTAGAGAATATAATTGTACATAATGTATACAGTAGGAATAAAAAGAAGAAAAAGAAAAGAAAAAGTAGAAAAAGAAAAAGAAAAAGAAAAAGAAGAAAAAAGTAAAAAAATGAGAAAAAGCCAAAGGAATAAGTGGTAGAAAGACACTTGCGAATGATAGTGCAGATCAGACAGTAAACTGGTGTGACAAGAAGTGAAGATACTACCTACAGGACAACTATGACAAAAGGAAAGTTCAGTGTGCCAGATAAATATGACAGTAGAAAAATATTGCGCACCAAAAAAATGAAATAGTCAGGAAAAGAAAAACCGGCCATCAGAAAAGTGAGGTGTGAAATGAGCATTTATGATAGTGAAGGAAGCATGCCCGATAAGATTTGGAGCATTTATGACAACACTATAGAAGCAAAAATCGTGTCTGACAAGCCACATTGTGACTTCGAGAAAACACAGAGCTAAGGAGTAAGAAGCTAAAGAGTGAACATGCGATTTAGAAGGAAGTCAATGAGATTTCCGAGAAAACCCACACAGATTCAAGCAAGATGGCACCTCCAAAGATTGGAGCTCCTAGCAGGACAGTGAGGAAAATAAGTAGTGTTGCGAGGTCACTGAAGGAGCTGATAATGGAAGAAAAAAACCCTATGCAACCGGAGGGAGTGGTGGATGTGGACGCCATCCCTTCCCCGATCATCGAACCAATGATCCCTACATTGGTGGAGGATAAGGAGATAGCCCCTGCGACATAAAAAATGTAGATTGACCCAAAAAACACAAAATATGAGAAAAACTCGACGAAGCAACCCAACGTGGAAACAATCCAGCCAACAGATGAAGTAGATGAGGAAAGAACTGAATTTAATGAGCCGAGGGTTTAATCTGGCATAGAGATATCTCAATAAGAACAAGTATAATTAGAAGAGAGCACGCAACAAAAAGAGTCTGGAACAGAAGAGGGACAGGAAGAGAAAATACACCAGGAGGCAGGGCCTTCAAGGGCACCAACAAAGGGTAAAGGAAAAAAAACCAGTCCAAAGGTCAAGTAGTTTTTGGAGTAGATATAATTCACCAAGGCGCATCACAAAGAATATACACAACAACAAGAAACAACAAAATAACAAGACAGGCCAACGCAGAGTGAGGAGGAGACAGTAAAGATAACGACATTGGTAAGTGAAAACTTCAGCATTACCAAAGACATGGTGCAAATGGACGAAGACATGGTGCAAAAATAGGTCAAGGATGTGGAACAACTGGAATTGGTATTGGCTTAAATACCAAAAAATGTGTTATATAAGTTGCAAATCATCATCGCACAAGAAGTGCAATTGAGATCTAGGACGGATGAGACACACTTGGAGATAGCTAAGGAAGAGAAGGAGGTCCTAGAAATATTCCTCAAAGAAGTGCAGATCAAATGGGAGGAGAATAGACAACATATAGATAAATTGGAGCAAAGACTTGAGGAAGTCTTCTAAACGATCCCAGATAGCGCACTCACAGAAGAACTCAATGCAGAAGAGAGATCAAGAGGATAACGTAGATAATGGATGGGTATAAATAAGAGATAGTAGATTTGGTTGGGAATTTGAAACCAACCACCCCTCCAGAAGTCCGATTAGATAAGAAGCAACAAACAACATAACAGACAAACATAATTGCATTGGAAGTAAAAGAAGTAACAGAGCTCTACAAAAGAATAGTGTAGATATGGACGAGTCTAGAAAAATATGAAGGGATCCAAAAGTTAAATCAGAGGGAATAAAAGATTAATGTCGCATTCTAGGACTTGAAGCAGAGACAAAAGACGATGAGTATTTTAGATAGGATAAAAAGTGCGCAGGAGATGAAAAATCTGCAAGGATATCTAAAGACAGTCCAAGGGGAAAGATAGACAAGACAAACTCAGTTGGAGCCCTGTAGGAGTAAGCAGAGAAGATGATAGCATAATTGGAGATAGAGAAAGGCAGACTGGAACATGCACACTTTGAGAGCATAAAAGTGATAGTGGAGCACATGACATTGCACGTGGTGGAGACCCTGATAGAAAAGAGTGCGTAGGCCAAAACACAAGTATATGCACTCACAAAGAAGTTTTAGGCATTGGAGAAATCTGTGCAGGAGGCACACATTGCCTCAGTGGCTTGGGATGACCCACGGGTTAGTGTTGGGGGCTTGCTGGAGCATAAATTTTTTGGGTTCAGTGTAGTGAACAAGGTTAACAACTATGGAATGGACCAAAGGAGGCAACACACGCCATGAAATAAGGAAAAACAACATGACAAAGGTCAAAGGAAGAAACACACCAGGAATTAAGGAAGATCAACGCATAGTCAAAGCAAGAAATCATTGGATCGAAGGCAGGTTGAGTCCACTTAGAATTAGGATTTTGAGTCATGATGTACAGGGTTTTACCCACTTTTGTAATATAAATAGAGGATGTATGAGGAAAATAGGAGATAGTTTTTGGAGGATCACTTTGATTAGCGAAGTACTTTGAGCATATTTTTTGAGTCTGAGTCGAAGCAATTGTTTTGTTGAGAGTTGTGGAGCTCAGATGGAGTTAGTGTTGAGATGTATTTGAGGGTCATATCGCAATCTGTGGAGCTTGGTGTGACACTGGTCAACCTCACCATTCATAAACCTATGATGTAATGCGCGTAGTGCTATTTGATGAAGAATAAGAAATAAATCACAAAAACTTTGTGGACATATCCCAGGGGGGTGAACCACGATAAAATCATGTGTTTTAATGTGTTGAATGATGTTTTGTTATTTATGCAATTATGTATGAATGATGAATGGATAGAGTATTATTTTGTGGCATGCAATACTGGTAATGTAGCATGAATTAACTGTTAGATATAGAGGAATGATATAATGAAGTAAATAATATGATGCATGTTAAAGTAGAAGAATTAGAACATCCCCAATCCCTTCCATGACTATAGACATCTGCGTCCTATAGTCACCCATAATCCATCTCGGGTGAGACTGCAATGTGCACTCTGTGTACGATGTAGCCTTCTGGTTTACCAAAAGATACTATGGTGAATAGGGTTTTGTTGGAGAAATAAGGTAGAACCTGAGTCAACCCATATATCTAAAAATTCCCAACTTTCATATCATGATCGTCAATGGAGGTATGATGAAATGTGGGGGAAGATGTGAAAATGTTAGACTCAAGATATGAGACTATCAACTCAAAACCCATCTATTTTCCATCGATATGGCTGAGTTTGATATAGTATTGGGGGAATAATGGATACATACATTGGGACCAATCACCATGGATTTAAAATAACTCTATATGAGTTTCAATAAAGAGGGTCATGTACACACCCTTCGATGGATTTAGGCATTCTCTCCTAAAATAGTCAACTCTCATCGTATGGAGAATTTATTAAAGAAGGGACACTCTAGAATTATTTCCCAATTTGATTCCATATAGGTTATGGATTACCCAACACATGAAATCCACCTAGAATTGTAGCTAGTCCTAGACAAACATCATCATGTCTTCAAGACATCAAAGGGTTTACCCCCTTCTCAAGGAGAGCATGACCATGGAATTCCCTTGATTCCAAGAAGTCAACCAAAAAATATACGTCCTTATTACCACCCTTTTGCACAAAATAATGAAATAGAAAATATCGTTCATGAGTTATTAGAGGCGGGGGCCATTCGTCCTAATACAAGCCTCTACTCATCACTACTAGTCATGGTATTAAACAAAGAAGACACTTAGTGCATGGGTACTAATTTTCGGGCTTTCAATAATTTGACAATCAAGGAAAAATTTCCCATCCCTATTATTGATATCTCCTTGATGAACTTCATGGAGCAAAGTTTTTCACCAAGCTTGATCTACGTTCAGGATACCACCAAATTAGTATGAAATAGGAAGACATTTCAAAGACAACCTTTAGAACACACAAAGGTATTTATGAGTTTCTAGTGATTCCTTTTAGCCTTTGTAATGCTCTATCCACGTTCCAAAGTATCATGAACAATATTTTCAAACCCTTCCTATGTAATTTTGTGCTAGTATTCTTCGATGATATCTTTATCTACAGTAAAACACATGAATCACACATAGAGCATGTTGATAAGTCCTTTCAACTTTTGAGAGACAACAAATTATTTGTGAAGCGCTCCAAATGTGCTTTTGGGGTTCATGAGGCTGAATATTTGGGTCACATTGTAAGTCAAGAGGGCGTACGAGTTGATCCCAAGAAAGTGGCAACTATGAAAGATTGGACTTTTCCTAAAACACTAAAGAGTTTGAGGGGATTTTTAGGACTTACCAACTACTATAGGAAATTTGTGAAAAATTATGGAAAAATTATAGCTCCCCTAACTTCACTCCTTAAAAATAATGCCCTTTTTTAAAGTAAGGTTGCAACATAGGCCTTCGCTACTTTAAAGAATTCCATGTGCACTACTCCATTATTAGTAGTACCTACCTTTAATAAGAATTTTTTCTTGGAATGTGATTCTTAAAGGAGAGGTATTGGATCAATATTAATGCAAGAAAGATGCCCCTTGGTATTCACCAGTAAACAATTGTGTGACCGGAATTTGGGAAAATCAAAGCAAGATTAATGCAAGAAGGATGATCCTTAACATTCACTAGTAAACAATTAACATTCACTAGTAAACAATTATGTGACTGCAATTTGGGAAAACCCACATATGAGAAGGAAATGATGGCTATCCTTCATGCAATGGAGAGTAGGTGCCCATACATAATAGGGAGATGTTTTTATAGCAATATTGAGCATGTGAAATACTTGCTTGAACAACGTCTGTCTTCACTAGAGAAACATAAATGGGTCACCAAGATGTTGGGGTATGATTATGAGATCATATATAGAAGGGTAAAGATAATGATGTTCTTTATGCTTTATATAAACAATTTGAGGAGGACGAGTCACTCTTTTCCTTATCATTACCAAGCGCCACATGGCTCGAGGAGGCCCACAAGGAATGGCTAGAAAACTATACTTTAAGGAAACTCATCCAATAACTTCAAGTATATCCCAACCCTCCTCCAAGGTTCATGTAGTAGATAGAATGCTTCACACCACATAATCCATTATATGTATCCTCAAGGAAATTTTTTTATGGAGATAAATCAAACGAAACAACAATTTGATCAACATACATCTAAGTGTTCTTTAAATACAGGGGATCAAGTGTTTGTTTGCTTATAGCCTTATACACAAAAATCACTCAAAGATAAAGTTCCCCATAATCTAGCTACAAAGTTCTATGGTCCCTATCAGATTATACAATGCATTGGTCAGGTCTATAAGCTGGTTCTCACAATCCAATCCAAGGTTCATCCAGTCTTTCAAGTGTCATGTTTGAAGAAAGTTGTGGGATCAAATTTTAAAGTGCAGACCAACCTTCCAGAACTTAATGAAGAAGGTTCAATTTGGCTCCAACCAGAAGAAATGTTGGATACCAGAGAGTGCTAGTTGCACCAACACATGATAAAGAAAGTATTGATCCAGTGGAAATATATGCACCTAGAAGATGCCACATGGGAGCTTGATCTAAAAATGAAGAAGACTTGTATTCTTGAAATTATTTGCAAGATTTAATTCATGTGTTAAAATGCAAATGGATCAAATTTGCAACACAACTTTTATAGAAATTACTCATTCAAGATGCATATAAATAGCAGTAATAAATAGTGAACATAAAACACATAACACAACAAATGATAAATGAATTCACCCCTCTCTTGGGCTACACCTCCTGGTCCAGCTTCCAATGGATCTTTTGTATTATTTTCTCAAACTGCTAAAAAATGTGCTTTACAATGCTCAAAATTCCAAATAGATGGCTCCAATGGCTCCAGAACGTCCAAATACCCCAAGTTGGGCTTTTTCGGCACCTCGTTTGGCCAAAAATTGAAGAAGATAGGCTTCCTGGAAGTTCCCCTTCAAACTTGCTGTCTCTGGATCGACAAATTGCACCCTTGTTGGCTCAACCTAGCCCCCACGCACATTTAAGTGTTAAAACTCAGCACCGGATGCAACCGCACAAACGATGCAAACTGTAGGATGGTTATGGGCACACCTAGCCCCTAACCGCCAAGGCCGAGGTCATGTGGCCCATGTGACCACGCGCAAATGTAAACGGGGCTCCGTCCAAAAGGAAAATAGAAAAGAGACAAGTGGTGGGCATTGGTTATAAAACCATTTGAACCGAATTCAAATCCAAATCTGCGCGCACGCACACATGGTGTAACATATGGTCATATGTTAAAGTTATATACGACCGGGGGCTAGGGCTAAGCCCCAGCCCGGTCCCCGCGCCAACCATACACATATGCAAACTTATACATACATACATACATATATATATATATATATATATATATATATATAATGCCATATATATAACAAGGTCCAAATGGTAGCGCACCGGTTGGCGGCCCTTCCCAAGTCTCTTCCCTTGCCCGAAGGTCGCGAGGTCGAGTCCTGCTGCTTGCACAAATTTTAAACCAATATATATGTGACATGTGGCGGCCATTGATTGGGCCACATGTCGCCATTCCGTTCAATGCAAACAAGCCATTTCACATGCCAACTTTCCACACAACTGCCTGCCACGTGTCGTACAGCCTGCCACGTTAGCATCCATATGGACTGTACAGTCAACATCCCTTGTTTTTTTGCCTATTTGTCATTTTGAACAGAACACGATATCTCTCGCTCCCGACGTCCATTTGAACCCAAATGAGTTGCGTTGGGTTTGTAACAACGAGGCCTATGGTCCTGTTTGATTTGAAGTGATTCTGAGCACTTTGAATTTTTGAGAAAAATTTGATCCCCTGGATCACACCTCCCCATTGGAAAGATTTTGGACCTCCAAAAGACTATTTTCAGTCTATCTGAAGATGAGGGTATAGTTCCCTCACCTTTCCAACCTCAATCCACTTGGATTTTCTTGGATTTGTACCTTTAAGACAAACTCGAAGATACTCCACATTTCCTCGTTTTGAAGTTCGCATTCTCCTGTCAAGGATTGTGTCTTCATGCAGTTCTGTAAGATATTCTGGGGAAAAATCATGTATAGAAGGAATCTGAACATGCTCTCTTTGATCATCAATTAAAGGAGGCTCATACAATTTCAAATTCTCAACATTAACAATTGCATACATTTGCATATAAGGAGGCAAATCTAAACGGAAGGCATTGTTACCAATCTTGTCGATAATCTTGAAAGGACCATATCGAATTGGTTTCAATTTTTT
>ML794025.1:105200-142844 GCA_009831015.1 Picea engelmannii
ATCATTTCTCTCATTTCCATGATAGCCTTTCTGAGATCTTCATCTTCTGCAGGAATATGTTCATGACTCTCTTCATGAGCCATACTTGGTGAATGCCTCCTTGAAACTTGCGGTGATGATATAAGATTCCTCCTTGAAGGATGTGAAGTTGTCTCTACAAGTTGACCTTCTCCTCTTGTGAGTTTCAACCTTGTGAGCATCAGAAAACAAAACACTTGCAAATAATCAAGTCTTCAAAAACCTATGCTCTGATGCCAACTTGATCTAAAAATGAAGAAGACTTGTATTCTTGAAATTATTTGCAAGATTTAATTCATGTGTTAAAATGCAAATGGATCAAATTTGCAACACAAATTTTATATAAATTACTCATTCAAGATGCATATAAACAACATCAATAAACAATGAACATAAAACACATAACACAACAAATGATAAAGGAGTTCACCCCTCTCTTGGGCTACATCTCCTAGTCCATCTTCCAATGGATCTTTTGTATTATTTGCTAAAAGTGCTCAAAAATGTGCTTTAAAATGCTCAAAATGCCAAATAGATGGCTCCAATGGCTCCAGAACGTCCAAATACCCCTAGCTAGGCTTTTTCGGCACCTTGTTTGGCCAAAAATTGAAGAACATAGGATTCCTGGAAGTTCCCCTTCAAACTTGCTGTCTTTGGATCGACAAATTGCACCCTTGTGTGCTCAACCTAGCCCCCATGCACATTTAAGCATTAAAACTCAACACTGGACGCAACTGCACAAACGGTGCGAACTGTAGGACGGTTATGGGCGCACCTAGCCCCTAACCGCCAAGGCCGAGGTCATGTGGCCCATGTGACCACGCACAAATGTAAACGGGGCTCCGTCCAAAAGGAAAATAGAAAAGAGACAAGTGGTGGGCATTGGTTATAAAACCGTTTGAACCAAATTCAAATCCAAATCCGCGCACGCGCACACACAGTGTAACATATGGTCATATGTTAAAGTTATATACAACTGGGGGCTGGGGCTAAGCCCCAGCCCAGTCCCCGCACCAACCATACACATATGCAAACTTATATATATATATAATTCCATATATATAACAAGGTCCAAATGGTGGCGCGTTGGTTGGCAGCCCTTCCCAATTCTCTTCCCCTGCCCGGAGGTCGCGGGGTCGAGTCCTGCTGCTTGCACAAATTTTAAACCAATATATATGTGACACATGGCAGCCATTGATTGGGCCACGTGTCGCCATCCCGTTCACTGCTAACATGCCATGTCACATGCCAACTGTCCACACAACTACCTTCCATGTGTCGTACGACCTGCCACGTCAGCGTCCGTACGGACTGTACAGACTGTATAGTCAACATCCCTTTTTTTTTGCCTGTTTGTCATTTTGAACAGAACGCGATATCTCTCACTCCTGACATCCGTTTGAACCCAAACGAGTTGCGTTGGGTTCGTAATGACGAGGCCGACGCTCCCATTCTATTTGAAGCGATTCCGAGCACTTTGAATTTTTGAGCAAAATTTGATCCCCTGGATCAGAGCTGGTAGCGATTCTATAACAATTTACTCTCCTTCAACCTTCAGGAAAACATTGCTTTCAAAGGAGGACGGCATGTTAGGGTCGTACCCTAACCCTCTTACTTAGATACTTTATTAATATACAAGGCCACCTTCCTTGAATAAGGGCCATTAAATAATTAGTTAATAGTCACTCATTGTAATAAAGGGTCCTTTTTAGTAATAAGACCCAAATTAGTTGGTCGACCCTTATTATAACGGGCCCATAGGTAGTTAAGATTATTTATGGATAGCTATATATTGAGTAGAAGGTTATGTATTTTTTTTTCAAGAATTGTTATTGCATTTGGAGCATTTCTCTTGGAGGTTACCCCCTTGAAGAGGCAAGTGAACATATCTCTTTATTATTATCTCTTTTTTCTCTTGTGTTTTTGCGGTTTTTCACTACATTTCATGTGATTTCTCTAAAGTTTTGGGTTACATACACTACACTAGTGACTCAGATAATGTCTTAGTGGGGTTGTCTCCTATTTTTAACTTAAGTAACCTTGATTTCAAATAAGTGATTTTGGATCAACATATCTCATCCACCCAAAGTATTTGGGATAACTTTACTACGCAAGTTTATTTCTCCTCATTGCATGGAGCCCATTGTAAGTCTCACATGACTTCCTCTAGTTCAACATAATCCCCTTTGTTGTGACCATGATTAGTTTTTGAAAATTTCTTACCATATCCTTATAAAAGGAAACATTGTTGGAAATAGTGCCTAAGATAGTGGTTATGTTGTTACCATGCACCAAACTACCTCCATTATACTTGGAGTAAAATAAATTCTTCTCTGATAACAAGGATATGCCAAATTGCTAGTAAACTCTTTCTACCCCTTTTTGGAAGTTACTCCAAGTGAGCCATAACTTCGTAGAGTATTGGTGATGATTGCAGTTGGAGTCATAAAGCATGTGCCAATACCTCAAAGAAAACCATGCTTCTTTATTCCTATGTGTTATCACTGAAAATCGTTCGCAACATTGCACACAAATGGTTGAAGAAACACATCAATGCCAACTACAATTAGTCCACCTACAACACTAAAGTCCATAAAAAGAAAAAAAACTATACAATTGGGTCAAAAATCAAAGTGAGCAAATTCACCAAAGGAAGCGTGCGCACAATGCGCAATATGTGCGGGCCAACACAACCCTCAACGTGCACTATGCACAAAATGAGCGACTGTATATGATAAAAGGCGCACACTTCCATGAACGATGCATTTATGAATTTTGTCGGCCCCTCAACCACTTCTAGTCTGACCCATAAAGCAATTTGACACTCATATTTGTGCGAAATCTAGCTTGGAGGCTGGTCAAGGGATAGAGAGTGCCCTAAAAGGCCCCTTGTTCACACTATGAATCAATTACATTTTTCCTTGAATGGATGATATAAATAAGAGCCATGGGTGTGCTAAGAGACCAAGATATTCAAAGTATTGTTATGCTACAAGAATTCTTCTTTGAGAATCCTCTTTTCTCTTGGAAGCCTTCAAGCACCATTGCAATAGGCCTTTCCACTCACCTCTTGAGGGAATATGCATTTTTTTTCTTCACCATTTTCCATTTATTCCATTGTAAAGAGAAGAGCTCTCAATTAGGGAACTCAAGAGCCCTACCAAGGAGGAAGAGGGGAATCATAAGTCCCTTTCTTTATCTACATTGTTTTTCCTACTAATATATTGATCCATTGGTATCATTATACTGGTCATTGTTTGATTTTCATGGTTCTAAGTTTCTCAAGATTTCTAACATTTATTTCTTAGTTGTTTTTAGTTATATTTCTTTGTTTTCATGTGTGTTTGGTTTTTCTAACCCACTCACAAACTTCTGCCTTGTCTAGCATGCTTATCTAGACATGCAAGTGTTGTTGTTTTTATCACCCAAGTGACAAAACCAACACAACACTATGTGCCAGTCAAATAGTAAATTCATCATGCTTGTGCTTTGGGTATTACACCATATTTAAGTCCCCACAAACAAGTCATAGGGAGTTAGGAAACTCATCAACCAACCAATTCCAAAAGGACACTCTCTTAGTAGCATCATTAGAGGTATATGTGTTGTCTAAACCCAAGAGATGACCTTCTAGGTTGAGTACAACCCATACCGGTCTTTATGTTGGGTCTATTCCCCACTCAAATATAGAGTTATAAATATGAGGGGGAATTAACATAGAAGCAACACTTTTTCCCTCAGAATAATAAGAAAAAAACACACTTGACACCTGGCCATATTGCATAAAAGGATACACTCAACAAAATCCTTGCATTAATTTTGACATCTTACAAACAAAGAATATCCAACCCACCGATTGAAGTAAAGATTTGGTAGACACCATGTTTTATGTTGGGGTCACTTAATCCTTGGAAATTCCATGAGGACACTTTCATTACAAACTTGGACTCTCATGCATCTCAAAATCATTCTCCTAGAGGTCACTAAGAGAACCAAAAGGGTTATTCATTACAACATGCTATCATAGAATGAACAAATCCCCAAAAGTAAACTTCCTTTGTGTTGAGAGGGATGTATTCCCAATGCTCAACAACAGGGATTAAACCCAAGGATGAATCCCAATCAGCCTCCTCCTTGTTTGGTATGGAATAATCCTCCAAGTTAATGGTTCGACAACCATTCGATGGACTTTAAAAGTTGTTTGATTTTGTTCTCTTTATTGTTTTATAATTTTATAGTTTTCTACTGTAGAATATAAGTAAATTAAGGAGTTTGAGGAAATCTATGTCAAGGATAACCTATGGCAATGGTTAATGAAAACTATATGAGGATTTAGATTTCTGAAGAAATAATTCCACTAAGAACATATTACTCATAAGATAATACCCATGAAACAATAACTAATTAACAACATAAATGGACAAAATTTAACTACGAGACATTCAAAAATAATTCCAAAATATCACAGATGACAGAAAAAGAAGATTAAATGATAAAGAAAATAATCATTCATTGAAAGTATCTAGCAATTCATTCAACCAAATAAGATAACTTAAAAGTATTGAAATTCTTACTAGATGCTGACTCATTAATGAATGGGCATGAGGGGGAGGCTGATTTGTTATCTAAAATATTATTATTTAATTAATTTTCTAAGGGGAGGTTGAACCCTCTAAGCTTTATAGTCTCCTCCCTTAATGTTTCTTATAAAATGTATTTTCCATTATTTCATATATACACTAAATATTTGTAAAATACCATGCATGTGGGATACATTTTTTTGAAGAAAAATCGAAATTTTCAAAGGAAGGACGAAATTTAATCAAAATTCCACATTTTCCCAAGACATTCAATCGATGGTGGCCGAGTCATGATCTTGCAGAGACCATAACTTGAGGTCCGGGTGACGGAATTGCGCAAATTTTATACCGTTGGAAAGGTATTTTGACGAAGAAGGTGATGGTGCATGTTTAAAAGGTTGAAATTGGATAATTTTTGGAAGTTACTCCAAGTGAACCATAAATTTGTAGAGTCTTGGTGATGATTGCAATTTGAGTCATAAAGCATGTGCCGATACCTCAAAGAAAACCATGCTTCTTTATTCCTATGTGCTAGTAAAATAGGAAATTAATCATCCTTGTGCTTTGGGTATTGCACCATATTTAAATCCCCACAAACAAGTCACAGGGAGCTAGGAAACTTGTAGCGACCTCCTTCAGTTACTGTAACGAACCTCCTCGCTACGACAACAATTCTGTAAACATGTGCAATTTTTTTGTTTTGTTTAAGGTGTGTGCGCTCATGTGAAAGGGAACAGACACACTTGACTCTACGTCGCCACCCAATGACTAACAAGACACAACCACAATGATCACAACAAGAAGACATAAGGCACACAACAAGTAACTGCAAGTATTAACGACCATAGACATAAGCCGCACAACAAGTAACTGCAAGCATTAATTGAGCATAGAAATAAGGCGCACAACAAGTAACTGCAAACAATTAACGACATAATGGGTTATGCACAGTACGAACACAGAAGGAAGAATCCATAGTAGTAGATTTACTGTTTTTGCACAGGAAAGCAGGGCGTTTAATCTTAGTTCTTTGCTCCGGAGAGAGAGAAGGTCAGATAGGCTCCTGGCCGACTGCTCAGGCAGAAACTAGTAATCTCCGTCAGGTGTGTCACAAGAAGGCATACCCATGATCGAGATGAACTAAATCATGGCTGCCAATAAAATAAATTTCATATCCATGTCATATAACTATATAAAGTGTAGCCACGAGCAATACACATCAGATCTACATCTCAAAATCAAAGATATACATGTATAGTATTCATCTTCAAGAATCCAATGATGCCTGATGGATGGAGATGAGGCCTTCAGAGCTCGAGCAACGACTTCAAGATCTTCAAAACTCGGGTAGGAGTGTAATATGAGTGTACGAATTCACTACCCAGAGGTATTCGACGACTCGTCAGGGAACAAACAAGAGGATCTTGGTGATCAGGCAAAGAACTTCAGTGATTTCGAACAAGGACTTGATTGGACTTTTGGGGATGGCCGGGCATGGGGGAAAGAGACAAACTACAGAGAGGCCGACTCAATTTGGGTAAAAATTCCCTTGGAAAATATCATGACAGATGATTAGACTTAGGCAACATGACATTGGCATAAGTTCACGATGCAGGAGGCAACACAAACTCTCCACATGTTTGGAAGAATAACCAAACGGAGGAGGACACAACTCTATGTAACGAGAACAACTTCCTAAGGTCATATTAAATCCCAAAGCTTTACGAACAAAGGGAAGGATGTGCTTTGTCCAAGGGAGACTCATTGTGATGCCATAAAAGGAAAATATTTTTCTCGTCCTCTTTTTGGGGTATATTTGATTTTTTTGTCTTTTTCAATAATTTTGGAAAGCTTGAAAAAGAATAAAAGAATGTTGCGTTAAAAAGGAGGAACGAGTGTCACAAGCATGCTAGTTCCAAGCGCAAGGAACACACTAATTCTCAGAGCAAGGAGACATGTGTAGGGAAAGGACACTTGGGAAAATTCCTCCATGGGTCAAGGTGTCAAGATGCAAAGGCAAAGTGCTACAAGGCTTGCGTATAAGGAATGCTTCAAAGGTTCAGTTGAGAGAAACATGGATTCGACATTAGGCCAAAGATGCAGAGATGAAAATGTGATTAAGAGGACACAATGATAACTCCCTTCAATGTAATTTTAATGAGCCTAGAGAAGGTAAGCTCGGTGATTTTTCATTTTTAGAGAGTCTGAAAAAGCGCAAAAGAAGACTCCACTGGGGTATACCTTTTTCGAAGGTAGTCTAGTCAGTTCGAAAAAGGGGTAAACTAGCACCAAAAATACGTCTGTCCAAAACCATTTTAACGAGTGTGATAAAGACAAGATCACTCGACAATCTTTTAAATTTTAATAAGTCTGAAAAGAGCTTAACTATGGACTCACTGCCTTTTTCTAGATTTAGTCTCCTTAGCCCGAAAAAGTGAAATTTGCTAAGGAGAACTCTCCTGGCGAGACAAATCTCTCGAGGTGTACCTTTTTCCTCCTTAATATACAGGCCAGAAAAAGGGGTAAACTCATGCTAGTAGAATTTTTTTCTGAACCAATTAACGAGTGTGGAAGAACAAGGTCACTCGACGATCTTTTCAATTTTAAGGATTCCGAAATCAACTTAACTATGGACTTCGTAGGGGATGTTATTCTGGACCAATTTAAGGAGTGTGAAGGAACAAGGTCACTCGACAATCTTTTCAATTTTAGTGAGTCTGAAAAGAGTTTAACTATGGACTTCGTGGGGGTTCCTTTTTCGTAAATTTAGTCCCTCAGGCCCGAAAAAGGGTTAAACTTATACCTGAGAATACTCTTCTAGCGAACCGAAGTTCCTAGAGTGTACCTTTGTTCGTAAAATTGACCATCCAAACCGAAAAAGGGATAAAATACCACCGGACATATGTGCCTTCAAATTTTAGTTTGGCGAGCGTGAAGGAAAACAAGATCGCTCGACAATCTTTTCATGTTTAAAGAGTTTGAAAAGGGCTTAAAAGAAGACTCATTTTCTGGGAGTCCCGAGGGTGAGGTCAAGAGTGATAACATATTAGACGTATGAGGCTCAATCTTGTAATGAGGAAAAGACTAACAAAGACTCTGGAGCCTAAAGTCTTTAATGACAACATGGACACCAAAAATGCAACCAGGATCTACCTAGGGCATTCATGTAGAGGTAGGATCTACCACCAAATTATGACACTTCTAAAGAAACAATGACGGTTCTGTGTAGCAATTCGATGGGATCGACCCTATGGAAAATCGGAAAAGACAATGAGATGAAAAAAATGGACATGGAATCCTAACTTAAATGCACAAAGTTGGAAAAACAAATTTTTATCGAAGGACCTTTAAAAGTGACCCATCTCCCAAAAAGTTTTCAAAACAAAAAGTGAAGTGTATCGTAACATCCACTGAGAAACTCAAGAACCATGTTAAATGATTTGCAAGCCAGAAAAAATGACAAAAGGGTCCAAAAAATGACAAAAAGGGCCAAAAAATTCTATAAATAGAAGCTGGCAGCTCATTATCACCATTGTAAATTGAGAATTGACCAAAAAGACAAAAACACCCCTTTGCTAAAAAAATTGATTCCGGGAGCTTCAGAGAACGAAACAAACTTCTGCTTGGACCAAGTAAGTACAAATCAACCCCTCTTGCATTTCAATAGTTCCATTTTAATTTATTTTGGCTTTTTGGGGGGCGTGCACCTTTAAAAAAGGGTGGCCCTACGTGTACACGGGTTGTACAAGGACAACCTGCATATGACCGCGGGCATAAAACAATCTTCCCGCATGCATACGCGACTGTGTCCAAGACAACCTGCATACACCCTCAAAAAGGTAGAAAAATAAAAATGTAAGAGCTAACTTCCTGCATGAACTTGTTTGTAACAGGAAGTATGTCCACTGGAGAGAGAGGGAGCATGATGATATAGATATCTTGGTCGATGAGGACCCTGCAGCTATGGCCGCATTGAGACAATGCAGGTTGTGGAAGTTCTTCCGGTGTCCATTCATGAGGGCACAACCCAGGCCGCGGAATGCCTTCATAGATTATTGGCATCCCGATGCTGAGGCATTGATGCTCGAGGGGCAGTCATTGATTCCAACGACTAAAGACATTTACTTTCTGACTGGCCTCTTGAGGAGGGGTGAATTAGTCAACTTGTGTTCTTTTTCCCCTGGGTCTCACAACATTGCTGAGTTGATTGAACTACATTGCGAGGCCGACACTGAGAAAGTAGGTTCTCAGGTGCCAATCAACAACATCACCAAGCTATCACTGAAAGTGATAGTTTTACTCATTGGGCGGATCACTGGTTCTGCAACTTTACATCAGGCCTCTCGAGTGCACATGCATTGTGCAGTGCAGTGCTTGAATGCATGAATCTTCGATTGGAGTATGACCATGCGAAACTGCATGAAGAGACAACTCACCGAGTGTCGCAGGGGGAACAACAAAAACTTCAGTTTCAGGACTATTTTATGCTCGTTCTTTTTTGAGAGGGTACCCAGTGTCAATCCTCGAGAGACAATGCAGAGGCATGTGACCTCCACCCTAGCAGTGTGTAGATGGGCGACATTGCTACCACGACAGGGGGGCGGAAGGACCATAGAGGCCTTTGATGACACGTTTTTTGACTGGTGGGCACGAAAAATTGTGACGATAGAGGACTACCCCTACGACGAGATCAACTTTTCTAGGGATTTGGACATGCCCGTACCTCTCGGAGCTGAGCAAGGAGAGATGGGTACATTTTTTTTTAAAATTTATTTAATTTTTAGTTTCTTTTTATATATATCATTTTTATGTGTACCAGACTATTTGAAAACTATGTATCTGTTATGCACAGATATGGGACCAATGCATCCAACAGATTTTGCGAGAAGCATGTGACATCCTCGACTAGAGGCAACACCAGTAATGACTGTCGGACCAAAAACAACAGTAGGGGGACCTCCATCCGGAGAGGCTGAGAGAGTGTTGAGATGGGTGGAGCAGAACCTCACCGCACTCACTCGTATAATGCCCATGACCGATATCGAGGATCTCTTGCCATCTATGCATCCTCATGTGGTTGGGGTGCCATGGACCTGGGTCCAACTTTTCTGACGTTTGGAAAACGCCGTTGTTCACTATGGCAGGGCCAACAGGCCCCATGCTTAGATTAGGGTGGACCACTTACATGCCGAGGGCACTTTTTGTATATTTTTAAGGGCATAATCCCTGCGATGTATACCAAACATATTATTTTTTGAGGCACTTGCGCCCACCTGTGTACTCTGAGAATTTTTTTATATATATATCTATGTGCGTATTTACATATTTTTATGTATTATGGATCACATTTTACAATGTATGTACATGTGTATGTGTGTTCTTCTTTTATGTGTGTGCAATATGCCAATATAATACATGATTAGCTAGAGTATCTGTGATTTGATTCAATCTCCTAGAAACATGGATATACGTAATGTAATCAAAGCATCGTTCTAAGAGACGTATCCTAAGGAATCTTCGGTGTAGAGTAGGATCATAAACGTGGTAAACCCCATTGAACTGGGACACAACTAGTTGTGCATCTAAGTAGACCCGGAGGTGAGAGACACCATGTGACAAAGCGTCATGAAGCAACTATATTACTGCGTTGTACTCGATGACATTGTTTGTAGCATCACCTAAACATATACCTCCAGAAGATAGAAACTGACCTTGAGGTGTGAAGATCACCCAAGCTGTGGAAGCAAGGCTCCGAGTGTGTCGGCTAGTGCCATCCACGAACCCAATGAACACCTCTGATTCACTTGACATTTGCCACAGTGAAAAAGATGACATAAAAAATTACACGTCCATAAAACAAAAAAGACAAAAACTAAACTTTATAAGAACTATACATATGTACAAGAAGTCACCCAAGGTGACCCACCTACGAGTAATACTTCTTTAGTTAGAGCCCATTTCTAGGCTCTGCCAAATATTTCCCTTCAAATCCAACCAAATGATAAGTGCCCTTCTTTAGTACCTCCTTCATGATGAAAGGTCCGAACCACATAGGTTTGAACTTGCCTGCCCCTAGGGGATCCTTATCTTGGTCATAGACCAGGATAAGGTTGCCTTTGGAGAAAATCTGAGGAAGAATGAATCGATCATACTGACACTTGAATTTTTTCTTGTGAGCCTCGTTAGCCAAGGATGTGTCACAATGTTTCTCATCGAGCTTCTCGAGGTATAATTAGTGTTCCTCAAGCGGTGAAGTGTCTGGCAATAACTGTACTACCAACATTAGAGATGGGATCTGGAATTCTATTGGCAAGACTGCTTCCAACCCTTAAATGAGTTGAAAAGGTGAGAAACCAGTTGCAGTCTTTACAGACGTTCGATAGGCCCACAACACTGAGTACAACATCAAATGCCAGTTTGACTTGGCTGAATTGATCATTCGATGCAGAATAGTATTGAGAGACTTATTCACAAATTCCACCTGACCATTCACTTGTGGGTAGTAGGGTGATGAATGATCTTTCCTCAAACAAAGATTTGATGTTAACTCAAACATTATTTTGTTCTGAAAGTGGCTGCCATGGTCAGTGACAATCTCCCTCAGGATACCGAAACTTGCTACAATCTTGTTAAAAATAAAGAGAGCTGCTATTTCGCCATCATCTTTGAATGTTGGCATAGCCTCAACCCACTTTGTGATGTTGTCTACCACTACGATGATATAATGATGCCCCATGGCTGAAGCCGGGTGGCATGTAGCATAATCAATCCCCCACTTGGTGAAGGGACCAATTGTAATGACGAGAAACATGGGAGAGGGGTGTGCCCTCATCTTCTGAGAGAAGATCTGACACGGGTGGCACTTCTTGACTGATTCAACGCAATATTTGATCAATGTCGTCCAAAAGTAACCGACTCGTAGAATCTTTTGGGTTGTTTCCAACCCAGACAAATGAACACCACATGCTCTAGTGTGGAAGTCGTTAAGCACAAGTTCCTCTTCTTCATGAGTGAGACACTGACGAAGGATACAATCTACACCTCGACGATACAAAGTGTCATCGAGAATGAGATAGTTTTTTGCCTGATGGCATATACGTCGATGCTCATCATGAGAAGCAGAGGCGGGGCACTTCAAAGTCTGAAGATAGATTAGTATATCTCCATACCAGGGGTCCGAAGATGAAATCATAAAAATATCTCCTTTAATCGGTGATTCTTCGGGTGTAACATCACCTGACTCGACCAAAAGTTCTGAGATAAGTTCTGCAAAGACCAATGACTTATTAGATTTCGCAGAAACAAATCCAAGTCAAATTCCTAGAGGATAACAATCCATCTACTGATCTTTCCACCGATTACACGTCATGTCAATAGGTATTGGAACAGATTCACAATGACAATGACGGTGGTCTTATGAAGCATAATATAATGATGGAACCATTGGACAACATTGATTGCTGCCAACACAAGCTTCTCAACATGGGAGTAGTTAAGTTCTGTTCCAACCAGGCCTCATCTCAGGTAATAAATCACATGCTCTTCAAGTAGATCATCCTCTTTAACCAAGACCGTAGCGATGGTCGATTCTACAACGACTAAGTATAATAATAAATCTTTATTATAATTGGAAGGCCAGAGTAGAGGGGTAGGCATGAGGGCATGTTTCAACACTTCAAAATAGCACTGCGTAGCTTCGTCCCAATAGAAAGGAACATCCTTTTTCAGTAAATGCATGAAATCTTTAGTGATCTCGGCATAGTTTGTGATAAAACACCGAAGAAAGTTGGCATTTCCCTGTAAAATTTGAAGTTGAGGGACTGTGCACGGGGGAGGCAATTGAACTATTGCCTCAACCTTTAGAGGATAGACCATGATCCCTGTTGTCAAAACTATGAAACCTAGAAGACAACCCGACGTCACGCAAACGCTGCACTTGTTTGGATTCAAGTGAATTCGATAGTAGCGACATCACTCAAAGATAAGTTAGAGGTGCGCGGCATGATCATCTCTCTTATGAGATAGTGATGCTAAATCATTGAGATAGGCATCGACTATGTGTCTGAGATCATGGAAAGAAAAATACATGGTCCACTGAAAAGTGGCTCCAACATTCTTGAGGACAAAAGGCATCTTCCGATAAGCGAATGTACACCATGGACAGATAAAATCGGTTTTATGTTGATCTTCGGGCTTAATTTGTATCTTATTGTATCCTGAAAAACCATCCATGAAAGAAAAGACCTCACAGCTTGCACATTCATCGACAATATGGTCAATGAATGGGGTGGGAAAATTATCCTTTGGACAGGCCTTGCTCAAATCAAGAAAGTCCATACATATGCGAATCGTTCCCTACTTTTTGTTGACCAGAATGAGATTTGACACCCATTGAGTTTATTTAACGAGGTAGATGAAACTAGCTTTGAGCAGTTTCTCTACTTCATCCTTAATAACTGATGCTTTCTTAGGATTTACCAGACAAAGCTTCTGTTGGACTGGCTTAGCATCCAGATACGTCGTTATTTCATGTTCGACGATTCTTGGATCAATGCTTGGAATTTCCTCATAAAACCAGGCAAAAATGTCACGAAATTCCTTAAATAATTATGTGTAGATTCGATTCTCCTCGAGGGAGCAGTCCGCTCCGAAAAAGACATTCTCCATGACACCAGGGGTTTTAGAGATTTCAATAGGTATCATTTCAGAGATGGTTTCCATATTAACTTCAGTGTAAACTGCATGCGTAGACAAAGGATTGATAAGACAAGACCTATCTCCAGTCATAGTCAACACAAATTCACCCACCTCAATTCTTCCTAACTCCGGGAGAAAATACGATCTGTGATGGAGATCATCCCAGGGTTTGTCTGGACTAGTCAATGCCTATATAATATCCTCATCAAAGGGCAATACCAATTCTAAGGAATCAGTAGTGGCGAGGGAACCTTGAGCCCAGGTAGGCTTGAAAACTGGAGCTAACTCCTGTGCGGGAGTTGGATCGGGGTTGGCCGAAGCTTGCTGGAGAATAGAGTACACAAATTATGTCATGGACAAAGGAATGGCCATGCCATGATTCCCTGTCCATTCCATTGTGGCAGATGGGGAAGGAAAAGTCCATGGATCTTTAAACTAAGTTGTACAGAACGGTGACACTTGAAATATTTCATCCTTGGGTTGGTCAAGGACAACTGATATGAACTTGACATCGCCGGAAGGAGGCCGGTAATCGAAAGTACCCATCAAAGGTGGTCACAAACCAACCCCTACATTGAATATGTTGAGCTATGGATTATCAATCATTGGGACTATGGATGCCCTCGATGAAGGGTCAGGATGGGAGAAAGATAACTGATCAATGGACACAAGCAGGCCCTCATGTGAAAACAATAAGACTCAAAAAACTGTGGGGACCACTGCATGCATAGCATAGATCCAACTCCTTCCTAACAAGAGGTTGTAGTCGAGAGGCGTGTCGACCGCTTCAACTTCGACGGACATGGTCTTTCCTCCTAGTTGCATGATGAAATAAGGAATGATGGGCTGGCCAATGGCCTTCCAACATGCCAACGACATCATGCATGTCAAGGCACCCTCATCAACCATCGTGCAAAAAATGTTTCAGGTAAAATATTTCGTGGTGTAAGCCACTACTATTTGAAACGCGACGTGGTATGGGAGACGAGGTTTCAAGTTGGTCGTATCAAGCATGATTGTTCCCAGATTACAGGTCTCAATAGATCATAAGGAAACTAACATAGCCTTTCTATGTGAAGGAAATCTCTGAAGGACCTCCAAAGAAGACATTGCGCAAGGGGTTTGTGACAAATACTCCACCACAGAGTAGTTCTGTGCAGCCCTCGTGTTTGGATTGTGGGAATATTTCTTGAATTCCCCTTTTGGGATGTGTGTCATTGTTTCTCCCAACGTCTTCTCGATCTAGAGAGGAACAAATGGGTTTTCGTCTTATTTACCCTTCTCAAAAGTGTTTGGCATTTCGTAATCATGTGTCCTAGTCATTATGTGGGC
The DNA here is from genome assembly GCA_009831015.1 of Picea engelmannii. Classification (NCBI taxonomy): domain Eukaryota; kingdom Viridiplantae; phylum Streptophyta; class Pinopsida; order Pinales; family Pinaceae; genus Picea; species Picea engelmannii. Next base: position 119,828 of record ML794025.1, read on the forward strand.
ATCACCTTTCAACATAGAAACATTCGAGGTCGAGGGATTACTAGACGATTAAGGGGGTCCCTAACTTCCCCCATTTGCGTTCAAAGAGGCTTGAGTTAAAATTTTCCCATGTGGAAATGGGTTCGTTAACACAACAAGCTGTTGCTATGCCAATAACTTCTGGGCCTCCGCAAACCGAGGGCACAGGTGAGTAAGGTTACCCAGATACTTCAACTTTATTTTCTCTGTGTTTCCCTCACCAACATTATTGGTGGGTTTCTTATCCTCCTTACCCTTGTTTCGCTATTTCTTCTTTCTGTTAGCCTGCTGGTTGGCATTCGGGTTTGTCGATTGCACACTATGTACATCCGACATTTGAGTAGGGGGAGCATCCGTACTAGTGGTTTGGCTGGCTGTTTTCTGCTGTATCGACAATAGTTGCAATTGATTCAATAACTGATCAGCGGGCTTCACTTGTGTTGAACCAATGATACCATCGACATGTGGTCCAGACTTCTGTCCGGTCTTGTCAAGAATGGACTGTGGTGCATCTAGAAAAACTTCGTAAAGTAAACTAGACTTAGAGTATATCAGTTCTAGCTGTTGAGCTCTCATTATTGCTTCTTCCTCAGAAAACACTTCCAACGTTGCAACGTCTTTGGATAACTGAGGTACCAAAGACTTAAGGAACCACTCTAGCAGAAAATCTGGTGGGACTGATACTTTTATCAAACTCTTCTAATTCCGTCATTCTTGGATGTGATCTGATTTATGGTCAGCCTTTGTTTTCTCAAAGTTGGCCAACAACTCGGTGTCAACATCGTATCTCATAGGTAATTGGAAATGATTAAGAAAAACCATTGCTAATTTTCCAAAAGTAGAGTATCTTGAGTGATCGAGCTCGATGTACCATTTCATGGCACTCTCGATAAGAGTGTGTTGAAACAGTCACAAGTGGATGGAGTCATCTCTCAACGAGTTGGACGAGCACCATAGGTGAAAGGTGGTCACATGATCGCCTGTATCTTCGTTAGGCTTACCTTCTAACTTTGGAATGTCTGAGGGCAACTTGGTCGGCATAGGAGGCCAACGCAGATCGTGACAGATTGAGTCGTTTAACAATCTTGCCAAGTCTGGAAAATGCAATGTTGCCAGAAAAGGTAGCTTAGGCTATTGAGTATGTACAAGAGGAAATGAGCTTGGATTTTGGCTGGCACCAGGTTGCCAGGAAAAGTTAGGCTGTTGACCAGGGTTCTGGTAAATACCATGGTCATGGATAGCATACAGATACTACTCTTGTTGAGATGTCATCGACTAACTCCTGTAATTGGACATTGAGGGCTGGGAAGGGATTGCTCATGACGTTGTGTTCCAAAGGTTCTAGAAAGGGTTGCCCCCTACTGATTCGATGGGCATAGGTACTGAGCCTTTCCCAGGGTTCCATTGGCCATGGAAGGGGTTACCCCCGGTCAACATCTATAATGAGGGGATTGATCCCTGCCACAGATTCCAGGGTCCTTGAGAGGTGTTTTCCCCCTGTGTAGGAATAGTACCCTGCACAAGATTTTTGATCCAAAACTAGGGTTTCGCTCGACCGAGACAACAACTGACGAGAATGTGTTGTTATCAAATGCGTTGAACAAAGAGAACGACAAAGAAACCACTGGTGTGGTGTTGGAAGAAAGTCCTTGACTACCTGCTCTGAACAAGTTGTAGGTCATTTTTGGCTAGACGAGCTGCTATGGAGAACCGCCTAACAAGGGGGACAATGGAGGTATATGAAACCCACCGTAAGGGAAAGAATTATAGGGGGCCGTGGTGCCCCCCATGGACCCTTGCAGAGGAGTGTTGGAGCTCCCTACCCCCAAACCCACGGTCTGTAGGGTGGATTAGGATAGGACATAGTTCGTATCAAATCCAAGCATCCCGTATGAGAATGGAGGGCTTGTCTCACTTTGGGTGAATGAAGTAGTGATCTCTACCATAGACGAAATCATACCACTGCCCGAAGTAGAGGCGGTCGAGACCATGGTTGTCCGGACCGACGAAGGTGGGTTAGGAGGTGGAATGCTCCCTGTAGTGGCAGCCGTAGAGGGGGTGTGAGGAATCCTTGATGAAGTAGCAACGTTTTCTTCCATTGCTGCTTGCAAGACTATTTGATTCTCACGATGAGTTACCCTTGGGGGGACAACTTGTACCATGACGGGTGCCGACAAGTCAGTGACCGGAGAATTGGCTGGCCTGAGAGCTTCTGTTGCAAGGTAAAAAATAATAGGCTCCTTCGGATGCGAGAGTTCTTCTCTCAGGGATGGCATGGGTGTCGTTTCCTGCGACCCGATCGCCTCAAATGACCCTTGCTGGTCAAGTCTTCACCTTAGCGGTGGTGGGGGGTGGCTCCAATTCAACCGACGATAGGCCTTGAAGCCTTCGCGACCGACGAAGCTCTTTATCTTCCACTTTGTGAGAATATCAATGACACACTAGGGATTTTACTAATGTTGAAAACTAGAACACACTATAAAGAGTTCCTATGAGATAAAAAAATCAAACCACGAGCTAATTGGAAGAACAATTACACCAGCCAAGACTAGAGTAACTTACTGGTGCAAGTGAAAATCGAATACGGAAGCACCCTCTGGGTATACTCTGCAAAGAGTGGCCCGATGTTTGCCCTAGGTACCATAGTATACCCCCGCAGTCACCTGTGTAAGTCACTAGAATAAAGGCAACTAGGTTTCCAGCGCACGAACATTCACCAGGTGAGTACAGTCGACAGTCGGGTGGACCACAATGAGAATGGTGTGAAGCATGAAACCTATCGAGGGTATCGAAATCAAGTGTTCTGGAAGACAAATGAAGACCTCGAATGGATTGGAGACCCATGAAGCTCTGTGGCAAATGCGATCAACAAAATCCCAAGACAAGTCCTCTATATGCGTTCCCCACTACACTTGGTCCGACTTTGGAGGTGTTATTTCTGCTACCTTTCTGTACGCGACCTCGTGTTTATCCCCTGTGTTAGAGGGGGGTCCTAGATAAATTTCACGTTTACTGGACTTTTCACACTCCCTAGCTCAAACTCGTATGTTTGTTTTATAGCCTTGAAGAGTTTCCTCTCCAACCTAAATCAAGGCTCTAGCCTAGACTAGTTGATGGACCCTACAAACATAAAGTCTAATAAATTTTAATTAAGCGTTAATTTTAAGTGGCTTGTCTTAAGTCAAGGAAACGAAAATGAAACTAGTGGTGTATTTTAAGAGACGAAAGATAAGAGCATTAAATGAAACTGAAAGCAATCTACTTCTTTTTGACAAATAAAGATTTGCAAATTTAAACTCTTTAACTAACTTTTCGTAACTACTTTTTCTAATATCTTTTAAAATAAGAACCCAAAACAATATTTTGCTCGTCTACAAGCTACTTAGTGTTCTAAGAATTCAGTAAAGAACTTAAGAAATCACTCTTCTTCCTGACAAGTAAAGACAACCAACCTAACTACTTACCAAACAAAGAAATGATTTTTTTTTATGCTTCAAAATAAGAAACTTGAAATAACTTCTTTTTCTTTTCTTCCAAAGCAAGTAAAAGGGAAAAAGTGAAGACAAGACAAGACCAAAAACTGACTTCAGGTCTACTGCAGATCACAAGGAGTCACTGACGATACTAAACAAGCTGATCAGAAAAGACTCACAAACTTGTCTCAAACCCTTACAAAGAAAACACAAGAAATCTTGATAAAGATAAGCTAAACTGACGTCAAACCCAGGCTATAGACTGTAACAACAGAGACCAGTACTAGATCAAGAAACCCCTGAGAAGTATGACTTCAATCAGGGAAGAGGTTGACTACCCCTTCTTGCAAAAAACATTTCTTGACACATGCACACAATTGACACTTAAGAAGCCTGCATATGCACGCAGGCTGTCTAAAGGTAGGGCACGCATTTACGCGTGCAGACCCACTGCAAGCTGCGTACACCTCTGTAACTTCTCAAAAATAAAAATAACAGTCAAGGCTGACAAGGCAGGGAGTGCTGGTATGGAAGACCATAATCCCTTAAAGACTCGGAAACTTATAGAAAACTCTAAAAAAGGTAATCAAACCAATTAAAACACCCAAAACAATATCCCCTAAAAACCCTAGAGGCTTCCCCAGTATGGTCGCCAATTCTTCTATAGTGGGAAAACCACCCTATGGACTACACTAGGGTTCAACATGTAGGCAGAGATAACCGTCTAAAGTCTCCTACTTTTTAACAACTACCCCAAATACACCCCATATTCATGCATAAAACACAAAGTAAAAGGGTCCGATAACTCTACCTTAAACTCCGCGTCTAGTGTCGATCCTTTTGTGTTTGGTTGTTCCTCGATTACAAGTCTCCTTGCAAGGCTGACCCGCATTCATAAAAAGACAAACAAAGAACTATGAACATGCATCTTATATATGAATTAGTGGGTTAGATGTCAAAATCAAACATAAATATTGTACACATCATATTCGGGACATAAAAAGTATTCCTTTTTATTAATCTCACAAAGTTACTTACAATGAGATTGAAGACTGCTCCTTGATCTTGGTCTAGGCTCCTCTTCACCAAGATCCAACTGCACTTCCACATATCTTTCTCCTCTTCAGCTCTCTCTAGGGAATGGATTAGGCTTGCAATGGAGGAAAAAGGCAAGAATGGGGAATTTTGGCTCAAAACTCACAATGTGACTGCAAATTCTTGGGACAAGGGGGGAAAGTGAAATGGGTAGAGTTTCACTGTTTTTATGCTTGGATTTGGAATGATACCCAAACAACTCCTTTTATATGAAAAAAGGATGGTTATTCAGTTGGGTGACAGGCTATAGGCAGTGGGACAGTTGGAAAACTACCCAATAGCTAGTAATCTCAACGAATTCCTTGCAACTTTTTAATTTTTGAAACATTTGTGGGTATACGCGGGCTGTAATGGTGCATCAAGCATACGCACGCGAGATTTAGCGGTGCAGAAAGCGTGTGTACGCGGGAAGTAGTGGTGTAGGGCACACACATCTTCAAAAGCAGTGGTTTTTAAGAAGAGCTGCTCAGTGATGGCTTGGCAAAAATAGCAAGTGAGATGGCTTGATGCCAGGTATGCATGTATGGTGCAATTTAGGGTTATAACAATTATATATCTATGGTTACCACTAATTGATTGTTGCACTATTATAGTGAGTTTCTAAATTTGTTAGGAAACCTATTGGCTATTAAATCCACACACATAGAAAATGATTTTTCACCATGGTTGTACATTGCAATTATCTTTTAGGAGGGATGTAAGTTGTCTATCCCCAACTCAAGAGGTTGTACACTACCCTATAACATCCTTGGAATATGTACAATTTTTTTTTTCTAGTGCTTGGAGGTCATATGCGCAATATGTAGCTTGGCACATTATCCTCATCTCCTTGGGTTGAAGAAGGATGGCAGGGCATTGTATAATATGGGACATTAAGTTGGGTGGTGCATTGTGCCACTTAGTCAATGGTGAATGCAACCATGAGCTCCTTTTAATTTCCTCCATTTTCATTCATCATGGCATTTCATGGTTCAAAACTTTGAAGGTTTATTATCTCCAATAGCTTGGACATTGGGTGAAATGGTTTCTCTTTTCCACATGAAAATAAATCCTTTCCGTATATGTTTTTAATATATGCCATATTATAAATGTAAAGTATATCCATCTCATAAATAAATGAATGGCCAAATCACATGTGATTAATAAATGGCCATCTCTTACATGTTTTAATTAATTTCCATCCCTTATGTGGTTCAAGTAATGATGGGTAAGTCAAATTGGAGTTGATCCCAAGCACAAGAAATTTGTGAAGGAATTCTAATTTATATGATAATTTCCAGTGAAGCTCCATTCATGTTATTATAGTCACTTGAAGTCGTTGATGGTTATTATTGTCTAATGATACTAAATGTAAATTACCTCCCTTGCGAGCATGTGTTATTGACTTGTTCTTTGAGGACACTTGCATGCAAGTGATTCGATTATAGTACATGGTTGTGGTTTCACTGATGGATTTTTATGATGATGTTGATGAATTATGATTTTATGTTATTTGTTATATTGCATATTGACAGATGTTATTGACGAGTTTCCCTGAGTGTGTAGGACACTTGACAGATTGTGGATGCCGAAGGGCATCAATGGGCCTCCTTGGACTCTGAACTGAGTCAGGGAGTGTATTGCATTAGTTTGAGTATTTTATTTATGCATATGTAACATATGATCGATTATATATTATGATGTTGGATATGGATCATTGACAATGTTTTGTTGATGAATGCAGGCTGGCGATTGCTAGCTAATCTGACTCACATAAGGAGTAAAGGGGCCATGAAAATAGAACAGATATTGAGGGACATGTGTCGCAACATCCCTGTCACAACCTACTAGCACTCCCGTTGTGGCTCTAGTTGTAGGTTAACAATTACCTAGTTCGAGAGATCCACGATGCCATGAGGGCATATTGAGATAGTCGCTTGCGAAGATTTATAAGGGGAACACAATAAGGCAGGGTCCTTATTCCTTAGAATCCCTTGGTCTCTCACAAGGTCACATGAATGGAGTATTGACTCCAAGGGTTGGACAACTACCAAAACCAGTCAAAGGCAAGTGGCACCCTTGCAGCACAGAGTGCATCTTGAAGGGCACATCACGTTATTAAAAATTTGAATCAAAGGCGAGTGGCACCCTTGGAGAACATAGTGCATCTTGAAGGGCACGTCACAGGATTAAACTTGAGTCAATGAATCTAGGCGGCGTAGAAAACTTTGAGCAAATATTAAACCTTGTAAAAACTTGAGCATGACCGAATTAATTAATTAATCAAAGAATGAATTTAGTAATTGTAACCCCAATCAAAATCTAATCCTATTATATATTTTAAGCCTAAGTCTAAGTTCTTGTAAACAGGATAAACTATAATTATTAATTCAATTAATTTAGGAAGGAGGTAAATCCAATTGAGAAATTAAGAAAAAGGAAATAAGTCTAAAGAATTAAGATTATACTCATATGTGCAAGAAAATACCAAAATGAAATTTAATATAAGAAAGGAATACAACATGAACGAATTGTGCAAACATAGAAAGGAGTCTAGAGTCTAGATTAACGATAGTTTAACTAGGAGAGGATTCCTATTTTTACTCAACTCAAAATTAGTAAGGCGCCAGTCATTAATTGGAAACAAGAGGAATAAAGAGACAACTAGGAGCGATTTTAGGAGCACTTTTAGGATGGGCGAGGGAAATTGTCATTTATTAAAATAAATTATGGATTTACTTGTGCAACCAAGGGAAAGGGTGACAAGTGTATGGGGGAAGTAATTCTAAAATTATCTAATTAAAAAGTGAATTAAATATGAAAGTGGGGGTGTTAATTGAGGAAACTCCTATAAAACAATTGGCTGATATGAGAAACAGATGACTGGTTATGGGTAAGGTTATGCTGCATAAAATTTGACTGGTTTTTCTTGTGAGAGTTGGGATACCCAACTTGAGAGAGAGTGATGGATCTACCTTGCGAGGTGAGCTGGGAGCTAGAGGATTTCTGGTTGTGTGTGTGTGTGGCCCCTTTGCGGCTCGAGGGGATAAGGGGGAAGAAGAGTACCGCTAGTGTTGGATGAGAGGTACCAGTGAAGTCTCAATGGTTAGCAAGAAGATTAAGGAAGGGAACGCCAATCACCAAGGGTCGTCATCAAGCCCATCTTCAAATGTTAAGGTATTTTTATTGATCATTGAATTTGAATAGATAGATTATAGTTAGAGGATGAATCTATTGTAACTGTATTTGAAATAATGATATCAAATTTGCAAGTTTAATTAATAATCGTGCTTCTTGGAAGGTGAATTTCTCTAGCACTACTACCGCTCCAACTCAACTAATATATGGAAATTTTTATTCGTTGTTTTTCTTGATACAACCCAATGGATTTATGCTTGAATCACTGCTAGTAGTTCATACCCAGTTTACCAATTGTGCCGGTTGCTTCCATCGAATGACATTCCATATTTTTAAAACTTAATTACCATTGTCAATGGACATTGAGGTAGTGGAATGGTTCATGAATTTTTGATCAAGAAGAATGTCTTGTTAAGTTGGGGGGTGGGTGAAATTCAAAGAGCGTCTCTAGTTTGCTTTGCCTTAAGAGCTGTGGGGATTAGCACATAACCCATCCCTTTGTCACCCTTATTCCGCATGCTAAAACCAAATTTCACCTGCATCAAGAACCTTGAATCACCGATTCAACATTTAATTATGCAAAATAACTAACACTGCTATGATTGACGAGTTTCTAAGTGTTGAGATTGTTCCTATCACAAATTTTGGTGGAACGTTTAGTAAATTCCTCGGTTCATGGGATTCCTTATATTTGTATATAGATAGGCAATCAAAGAATGCTCAGTATCCCATATTAGCCTTCAGTCGAACTGTGCTCCTGACACATAACCGGTCCAACTTTTTCTTCAATCCTTATGATCTCCTTCTCCTCCCTTCTTAGCTCGTGGGCTCGGTGCCTGTATGATTGTCATGGGAATCCACTTTCTTTGTGGGGAATCTAGGTGTGGGTCCCTTGACTCCATAGGAAGAAGGTCATGTGCTTTATGCAGTGACACACAACGAACCCCCCCGGTCCTTAACTTTGAATTGCTATTACCTCCATCCCGACGTATTCTCATTGAGTTAGCGCTCTTGGGGAATTTCCTTGACCCCGACCACGAGTTTCTCAACATTCTGATCCAACTACTACCTTCATTATTCATAGTTGTAAGTCAATTGAATATTGGAATCCGTTTCGAGCGTGGTATTCCAGTGACCCATCAATGGCGTACACATACCCCTTTCCCAAGTTTTTTGTTCTGAAGCATGGAACCAAGGCATTGGGTTGCGAGTTTGGTGCTTTACTTATCTACCTTTGAATCACGTCAATAGCCAACCAGAAGATGGGAGATTGCATGCACAATGTACGTTTGGTGCCATAATGAATGTCTATTCTTGGTCACATTGATTGGCAAGTAGGTCCTCCCTGGACATGGTGAGGAAGCCTTGAACTCTCCTCCCTAATGAAACAAGAAATGGGGACGGAGTTGAGTTATTCACAGTAGTCAGTGTGGTTTAGGTTGTTTAACATATCAGGGTCACGATTTAGTCAAGATCACATTGGAGAAGGGTCCGAAATTTAGTTAGGCTCAAAAGATAAATTTTGGAGATGAACAAAAGAGATACAGACAACATGGCTAGATGAATAGGGTAGTTGTGTGATCAACCAAACCAATGATGTCAGGTAAGGTCTATTTTTGCCTTTTTACTTCGACGATTTTTAAACACTACCATTTTCTGGTTGGAATTTACTCAACTCCTTAAACGAGGTCTGCGCGTGAGAAAATCTCAGATTTACCTCTTGATTGCAGGCATTTAAACCCCATATTTTTGCTGATGTGTTGCAGTACCTTGGAATTCCAAGGTGCGGGTGAAGGGTTATTTAGTAACTGCTTCCTATTGTTGTATTCGATTCTAAACGGGCCAAGGAATTGTTGTCTCTATAATCATTATAGTATGTTTTGAGCGAATTATGATAGGGTTCCTTATTGAATGTCAAACTTAATGACATTACATTTTTACAATGGAAAAAAGGTCTGAATTTCAGTGGTACGTAGAACTTTAACCGAGAAATGAGCATAACAAGAGATTTGGATTCTGAATCTTAATTTCACGTCAGATTAGTGAGAGTTGGCCTTTTTACCTTTATAATGGACTTGTAAGTTAGGGTATGGGATCCGTTACTACCTTTATAACTAGTATGTGATTGAAATATGAACAATCTTATAAAAGAATATGTGTAGCCGCATAAATTCGCACAAATGTTGTATGATTTATTGTTTTAGAGTTTATAATTTATGTATGATATAAGGAGGAGTCAAAGATCCTCCTCCTTTTGTATGTTAAAGTTTGGATCGCAAACCTTGTACAAAATAAGTTATAATGTTGCCTTCATGGAGATACTACATACACCCCTTTAGTTATCTATTAATTATCGCAACAAATCAATTTAAATAAGTAAACCCTTCATTAATACAATCTTCAGATATAGAATAATTATATGGATGTATGTGCAATTCTCTAGATATGGCTCTCGCTAATTAGAATTTTAGGATTTGAGTTGCCATGGTTAAGTAATCAAATCTGATTGTGTTTTGTTGATATACTAGAATTGGTGATCACTCTTGCGCCATGAATTAAATTTGAGATAAGATCGGTTATGAATTTGTTTACCTTGCACCTTGAAAATAAATTTAATGTTTTATTATGCGTCATGAAATAAAATTTATGGTTTCTCTTGCGCCATGAAAATTTTTGATGTATGATTGATTGGACATCTACGTTCTCTTGCGCCATTAAAATAAATGATGTGATTGGTTTAGAATTTTATTACTCATGCGCCATGATTACTTGATAAGTGAGATTGATTGTCAATCTATTGGTTTCCAACTTGATTGTTTTAGTGGGATTTAGATACCTCCTTGTTCCTCAGAACAATCACCATCCCTGAGACCTTAAGTGGTCAAAATCAATCGGATGAATCCCGAGATTGAGATTTGCTTATGTGTCCTGGAGGTCCTAACCTTGCAGGATAGGTTGGGAGGGTAGTTATTCTTTACTCAGTGACGTGGTTGATCATTTATTGTAATTGCATAAGTTGATCATGTTTTGATGAATTGCGTTGCTCTTATGTTATGTGTAGATTAGGCATAACTATTAATTATGTTAATGTGTCGATTGTGCCATTATTAAATTATAATGATGTGTAGTTTGTGATGTTATTAATTATGTTGTGAGATGTTTAATTTACTAAACCAAAAAAATTTACCTATCATACATCGTTGTTTGTTGTTGTAATGGAGGGGTTGTTACATATGGTATCAGAGTGAGGTTCAACCCTGCGAATTGGGAATAATTACGCCTTCCATTGTATTAAACCCTTGATTAATAACATATCACTAATTAAAATTGAAATTTTTTGTGTTGGTAATTCTGGATAGAGGACACCGTGGAGTTAGACGACGTGGTGCTAGAGGAGGAGGTGTGACGCCTCCAGTAGCATCCATGCCTGAGGGGTCTAACCCCCAAGGAGAAGAACAAGTCATTGGACATGAGAAGATTGTTGTGGGGGATTTGGTTGATTGGAGAAGGTCCTTTCAAAGGATGTCAGAGCCCTTGTTTAACCAAATCGATAGATATGAAGCCAGAGCGTGTGTACCCAATGAGGGTTCATAGTATGCTTTGACAGGTAGTGGTACCATTCATAGAGAACTCGAGAAGGCGAAGTTTCCTGAGTTCATGGGTGCCACAGACGGCTCAACCGTCAGGGATGGTTGGAGAACTCAGCGATGTGATTTGCACGTTGTGATTATACCTCCAACATGAAAGTCTGCATGGAGGTCTTTCAGCTAAATGGGAGCGCTCTTCTATGGTGGAAGACACTCCTACCGAAACTAAACATGGATGTCGAAGACATGTCATGGGAAATATTTGAAGAGCAGTTCCGAGAGAGGTATTTATCAAAGGAATTCATCGAGCACCAACTCAATGAGTTCAACTCCTTACGACAGGGTGGTCGTATGATGTCGGAGTTTGAGGCCTGATTGATGGAGCTACTTAAGTATGCTCCACATCTGAACACAGAGAAGATAAAGGTAAATAACTATGTTCGACCTTAACTTCAACATTCGTGCAAAAGTGAGGATCCTAATGCCTCAAACGTTGCATGATGCAGTCCAGAAGGCTCTCATAGTAGAGGAAGAGATGACCAACAGGGGTCAGGGAAAGACTCCTGCAAGACCATATGGATAGATGACCTCAGGTAGGCCAACAAAATCTGCTTCAGGGACCCAGAGTATTGGATCGAAGAACAAATGCTGGACATGTGGAGAGCCACATTACTAGTGAGACCATTAGGTTGAGAGGGCTAGAGCTGCTGGATCAGCATGACACACTACAACTGGAGATTTGGGCAAGGACAACAAGATTCATGCAGTGGTGAATAACCGCCAGGTCGAGCGCCATTCCACTATGATCGAGACGTCAGGTACCATCGTTGACCGATATTTTAGTATTTTGATAGATCCAGGTGCTACAAAGAGATTTATTTCTAGTAAAGTGCTAAAAAGAATTAAGGTAAAGGAATTCAAGTATGACGAGTTAGGTATGTATAAATGGATTCAAGTGCCAAGAAGAAGGTTGCAGGAAGGGTTACGAACTGTTGCCTTAACTTGGGAGATTTTGTAACGAAGTCTGACCTATTATCACAATCTTAGGATCGTATTACATCGTGATCAATATGGATTGGTTGGAATCACATGATGCGACACCCAACTGTAAGGAGAGATGGTTGAGTTGACTGTTGATGAGGGACATAGAAGAATGATTGTAGGAATAACCCAGGGAGTGTCCTTGAGGTTCATTCCTTCCCTATAGCTATAGATGTGCATGCACAAAGGATGAAAGTTATATACAATATTAGCGCTGAACGACAAGGGTGTGGCAAAAGGATTAGAAAACCTTACGGTAGTACAAGAGTTTGCAGACATGTTCCCAGAAGAGTTACCAAGTTTTCCACCCGAAGGAAGATTTAGTTTACCATCGAATGGAAACCTGGAACTGAACCGATAGCAAGAATTACTTAACATATATCGACACTTGAGCTACATGAGTTGAAATTGAAATTGAAGGAGTTGTTGGACCTAGGACTTATACGCCCCAGTGTGTCACCTTGGGGTGCACATGTTATTTCTCATTAGAAGGAGGATGGGTCATGGAGACTTTGTATAGACTCCGCCAATTGAATAAGGCAACAATCAAGAACCATTATACGTTTCCAAGAATAGACGATTTGTTTGATAAAATGAAGGGCATGACGATGTTTGCAAAGATCTATTGGTGATCAAGTTATCACTAGTTACAAATTAAATAGGAAGATATTCCTAAGACCTTAGTCAAGACGAGGTTCATACACTATGAGTTTACAACTTTACCATTGGGACTGACAAACGCCCCAGGGGTATTCATAGATTTATTAATGGGGTGTTTCACGAATAATTGGACAAGTCTGTTCAAGTATTTAGTGATGGCCTATTTATATATGCTTGGATGATGGAGGAACATGACGAACTTTTGTGCTTATTATTACAATGTTTACGAGAACACAAATTACAGGAAATTGTCGAAATTCTCTCGAGGATTCATTGCTTAGGGCATGTTATATCCGGTGAAGGAATCACTATGAATCCAACGAAGGTAGAGGATATTATGGAATGGCCTTCTTTGAAAAATGTACCAGGAGTACACAACTTTTGAGTTTGGAAGGATATTACTGATAGTTCATCGAAGTTTTTTTTTCGAAGATAGAAAATCCGATCGCAGAATTGTAGAAGAAAAACAAGAATTTTTATGGAACAAGAAGTGAAAGGAAGCATTTCGAAGGCTCATTGATATTTTGACGACATCGTTGATACTGAAAGTCCCCGACTTGGACAATAATTTCTTGGTATGCATAGCCGATTCCAAGGAAGGTTTAGGCGAAGTATTGACGCAAGATGGTCAATTGATTGCCTACATCTCAAGGAAATTAAGAAGGCATGAGGAGAACCATGCAATGATTGATTTGGATTTATTGGCCCTTATGTATTCCTGGAGAGTGTGGAGACACTATCTGATTGTACAAAAATTTGAACAAAAAAAAAATAGATCACTGTGGATTGCAACACATTTTGCGCATAATGACTTGAATGCATGACATAAGTGTAGGTCAAAATTAATTAGCACATATGATTTGAGATTAATTACATTAAATGAACAGTGAATAGAGCGACAGATGCGTTGATTCAGAGACCACACATATTTTCGGTGATACCTCTTCATATGAATCTTCAAGGAAGGATTCTAACTATACAGTTCGACGATGACTGGTATAAAGAGGTTAAGGAAATGTCAAGACACCATGACGGTACCAAGTTTTAAGGGTATATAGTGGACAAGGATGGATTGATGAGGCATAATAACCGGATTTACGTAATGCCTGATGAAAAATTGAGAAATTAAATCTTAAGAGAAGCTCATAGAGTAGTATGCATGACTCATCCAGGAGTCACAAAGATGAGGGAGGACCTTAAGCCCTTATTCTTCTAGAAGGGATGAAGGCATACATAGTTAGCTACATGGAGAGGTGTCTATAATTTCAATGAGTGAAGGTTGAACATAGACATATGAATAGATTTCTACATCCTCACGTCTTTCTAGAATCGAAATGGGAGGCCTTTTCGATGGACTTATTGTTGGATTTACGCTGAAAACAAGGAGGCACGACTTGATTTTTTTTGGTAGTTGACACTCTGACGAAGAGTGCACATTTTATTCCTATGCATATGACGTATTAGGCATCAGACATAGCTAGAATTTTGTCAGCGAGATTGTGAGACTACCTGGCGTGCCAAAAGGAATCATATCTTATAGAGGATCGATGTTTACAGGACAATTTTTGGACTAGTTTCCAAGAGGCCTTGGGAACCCAACTTAACTCTAGTACAATGTATCACCCTGAGATTGATGGGTGGATAGAAAGAATGAACCAAATTTTGGGAAGATATGTTGCGTATGTATGTAATGGACCAACAAAAACGTTGGGTAGAGTTCTTTCCAATGGTAGAGTTGGCATACAACGACAACTATCAAGGTATTGCTAAGATGTCACCGTTGAGTTTCTCTACGGGCGACTGTGTCAAACGCCATTGAGTTGGGTTTGACTTGAGGATAGGTCATGGTGGGACCAGAAATGATCCAAGAAATGTAATAACAATTGAAAATGATAAGACAAAGGATTAAGACGTGCAATATTGACATAATAGTTATGTTGATGCACATCACATTGATCTCAACTATGAAGTTGGTGATCGAGTTTTCTTGCAAGTGAAACCATACCAAAGTTTGATTAATTTCGGAAAGGGTGATAAAATATCTCCTATGTTGTGGGGCCTTTCGAAGTTATGGAAAGGAAGGGACCCATGGCCTATCGACCGGCCTTGCCTCATTCTTGGAGGTGTATGCACGATGTTTATCTTGTATTTGTTTCGCGACATTATGTTAGTGATCCTACACATGAGATTGACATGAGTTCCTTGCAGTGTCAGATGAGGGTGCACTCACGACAGAGCCAATCCACATTCTGGATAACCGCATTCGATAGCTATGAAATCAAACAATTGATCAGGTCAAGGTCCAGTAGGACAATTATAGTCCACCCTCGACTACTTGGGAGGACACATATGATATGCGCCAACAATTCCCTTTTTTGATAGTTTAGACATATGGATTTTGTCAGATGCTTTATATACTGTAAAACTTCGGGACAGAGTTTAAAACAAGAGGGGGTGTATGTAACATCCCTCTCTTGTGAGAACATGTTATTGACTTATTATTTGAGGACACTTGCATGCAAGTGATTTGGTTATAGTACATGGTTGTGGTTTTGTTGATGGATTATTATTTTATGTTATTTGTTATATTGCGTATTGACAGATGTTATTGATGAGTTTCCCTGAGTGTGCAGGAGACTTGACAGATTGTGGATGTCGAAGGGCATCAATGGGTCTCCTTGGACTCCATATTGAGTCAAGGAGTGGATTGCATTGGTCTGAGTATTTCACTTATGCATATGTGATATATGATTGATTATATATTATGATGTTGGATATGGCTCATTGAAAGTGTTTCATTGATGAATGTAGGATGACGATTTCTTGCTAATTTGACTCACATAAGGAGTAAAGGGACCATGCACATAGACTAGATATTGAGGGAGAGGTGTGGCAACATCCCTGTCACAACCTACTAGCGCTCCCGCCGTGGCTCGAATTGTAGGTTAACAATTACCTAGTTCAAGAGATCCATGATGCCGTCAGGGAAGACTGAGACATTTGCTCACAAATATTTCTAAGGGGCATAAAATAAGGCAAGGTCCTTATTCCTTAGAAGCCCTTAGTCTCTCACAAGTTCACCTGAATGCAGTATTGACTCCAAGGGTTGGAAAACTACCAAAACCATTCAAATATGAGTGGTACCCTTGGAGCACACAATGTGTCTTGAAGGGCACGTCACGTTATTAAAAAAATTTCAAATATGAGTGACACCCTTGGAGCACAAAGTGCGTCTTGAAGGGCACGTCGTGGAATTAAACTTGAGTCAATGAATCTAGGTGGCCTAGAAAAATTTGATCGAATATTAAACCTTGTAAAAGCTTGAGAATGACCGAATTAATTAATTAATTAATTAAAGAATGAATTTAGTAATTGCAACCCCAATCAAAATCTAAGCCTATTCTAGATTTTAAGCCTAAGTCTAAGGTCTTATAAAGAGGATAAACTATAATTATTAATTAAATTAATTTAGGAAGGAGGTAAATCCAATTGAGAAATTAGGAAAAAGGAAATAAGTCTAAATAATTAAGATTATACTCATATGTGCAAGAAAATACCAAAATGAAATTTAATATAAGAAAGGAATAAAGCATGAACAAATTGTGAAAACATAGAAATGAATCTAAAGTCTAGATTAACGCTAGTTTAACTAGGAGAGGATTCCTATTTTTACTCATCTCAAAATTAGTAAGGCGTCAATTATTGATTGGAAACAAGGGAAATAAAGAGACAAATAGGAGTGATTTTAGGAGTGCTTTTAGGATGGGTGAGGAAAATTGACATTTATTAAAATAAATTGTGGATTTACATGTGCAACTAAGGGAAAGGGTGACAAGTGTATGGGGGAAGTAATTCTAAAATTATCTAATTAAAAAGTGAATTAAATGTGCAAGTGGGGGTGGTCATTAAGGAAAATCCTATAAAACAATTGGCTGAGATGAGAAGAGGATGACTGGTTATGGGTAAGGTTATGCTGCAGAAAATTTGACTGGTTTTTCTTGTGAGAGTTGGGATACCTAGCTTGAGAGAGAGTGGTGGCTCTAACTTGCGAGGTGAGATGGAATCTAGAGGATTTCTGGTTGTGTGTGTGCGTGGCACCTTTTCGGCTCGAGGGGATAAGAGGGAAGAAGAGTACCCCTAGCGTTTCCTGGGAGGTACCGGTGAAGTCTCAACGATTAGCAAGCGCACTAAGGAAGGGAATGTCAGTCGCTGAGGGTCCTCATCAAGCCCATATTCTACGATTACGATACTTTTATTAATCATTAAATTTGAATAGATTAGATTATAGTTAGAGGAAGAATATGTTGTAACTGTATTTGAAATCCTGATATCAAATTTGTAAGTTTAATTAATGATCGTGTCTCCTGGAAGGAAAATTTCTCTACCGCTACTACCGCTCCAATTCAACTGATATACATAAATTTTTATTCGTTGTTTTTCTTAATACAACCTAATGAATGTATGTTTGAATCACTGCTAGTAGTTCATACCCAGTTAAATAATTGTCCCGGTTGCTGCCATGAAATGGCATTCCATATTTTTAAAACTTAATTATCGTTGTCAATGGCCATTGTGGTAGTGGAATGGTTCAAGAATTTTTGATCGAGAAGAATGTTTTGTTAAGTTGGGGGGTGGGTGAAATTCGAAGAGCATCTCTAGTTTTCTTTGCCTTAAGAGATGTGGGGATTAGCATAGAACCAATTGCTTGGTCACCCTTATTCCTCACGCTAAAACCAAATTTCCCCTGCATCAAGAACCTTGAATCACCGATTCAATTAATTCTGCAAAATAACTAACACTGCTACGATTGACAAGTTTCTAAGTGTTGAGATTGTTCTTGTTGCAAATTTTGGTGGAATGTTTGGTAAATGCCTTGTATCTATTCAGGGGATGCCTTGTATCTATATATAGATAGGCGATCAAAGAATGCTCAGTCGCCCATATTAGCCTTCAGTCGAACTATGCTCCTGACACAGAACCGATCCAGTTTTTGCTCCAATCCTTACGATCTCCCTCTCCACCCATCTTAGCTTGTGGGCTCGGTGCCCATATGATTTACTATTTCAGAGTTTATAATTTATGTATGATGTAAGATAGTTGAGGTTCTTTGTTGCTTAGTACAAATGATCGTGTTAAAGTTTTAAGAGATATTCAAGTAGTATTGAAATGTAAATAATCGCTAAAAAGATTCACTACTTGATGGTTCCTTAAGAGGATATTTGACTCCTCCTTTCTTATGTTAAAGTTTGGATCACAAACCTTGTACGAAATAAGTTATAATGTTGCCTTCTTGGGGAGACTACTTATACCCCTTTATTTATCTATTAATTATCACAAAGAATCGATTTAAATAAGTAAACCATTCATTAATACAATCTTCAGATATGAAATAATTATATGGATGTATGCGCAAGTCTCTAGATATGGCTCTCGCTAATTAGAATTTTAGGATTCAAGTTGCCATGGTTAAGTAATCAAATTTGATTGCGTTTTGTTGATATAATAGAATTGGTGATCACTCTTGCGCCATGAATTAAATTTGAGATAACATCAGTTATGAATTTGTTTACCTTGCGCTTTGAAAATAAAGTTAATGTTTGCTTCTACGCCATGAAATAAAATTTATGGTTTCTCTTGCGCCATGAAAATTTTTGATGTATGATTGATTGAACATATAGGTTCTCTTACACCATTAAAATAAATGACGTGATTGGTTAAGAATTTTATTACTCATGCGCCATGATTACTTGATAAGTGAGATTGATTGTCGATCTATTGGTTTCCAGCTTGATTGTTCTAGTGGGATTTAGATACCTCATTGTTCCTCATAACAGTCGCCAACCCTGAGACCTTAAGTGGTCAAAATCAATCGGATGAATCTTGGGATTGAGGATTTCTTATGTGTCCCAGAGGTCCTAACCTTGTAGGGTAGGTTGGGTGGGTAGTTCTTCTTTACTCAGTGACATGGTTGATCATTTATTGTAGTTGCGTCAGTTGATTGTGTTTTGATGAATTGTGTCTCTCTTATGTTATGCATAGATTAGGCATCACTATTAATTATGTTAATGCGTCGATTGTGCTGTTGTTAAATTATAATTATGTGTAGCTTGTGATGTTATTAATTATGTTGTGAGATGTTTACTTTAATAAAGAAAACAATTTTTTTTTTTTACGTATCATACATCGTTTTTTTTTGTCATAACAGAGGGGTTGTTACACTAAAGCAGTAACCGAGCCTTGAACCCAAACCTAAGTAGATAATTCATGCACATACAATGATAAAATAATCATAGTCTCAACCTTGATCATCTTCATAGATTCAATTCAGTTTCATATCAAAGTGAAAAGGAGTTGCACTGAAAATAAAGTTCTCAATGACATAGTATTTACAGAGTCTTGTTTTTTATTATCCTGATTACAATTATGTTATTAGCTAGTTGATGTGGGAAGGTTCCACTAGAGAGAATGCCATACCACTAATCCTAAAGAGTAGTTGCACTCATAACTAAACCAAGAATGGAGGCCTTGTATCCATTCAAAGAAAAAATATCTTTGCATAAGTTAGAGAAAAATAGATTGTAAAGTTAATTATACAAAGTATCTGTCTTAGTGAAGTGATTGGGCTATAAGTCCCTCATTTAAGGACTGGTGCTTTAGCTAGATATTAAGGCCAATTTGTTTCTTTTAAACCTATATAGGCTTATTATTAGTGCATCACGGATATCACTCCTTGATAATATTATGATTGAGTTAGGCTTATATGCACTAACTACTTGGTGGAAATATTGGGGTTGGAATAAATCCATAGTGTTTAAAAACTACAAGCCTATTGATGGATATAAGTGGTTGTGCCAAAATCCCATTCTATATGGTTGAATAAACAAGTTATGGGAGCTTAAGTATAAGTAGAATACTTGGCTCTTCTATCTTCTTGTCTTATAGAATCCTCTTATGGATCCTAACAAGGCCAATTTACTTGGTACTTGATTCTTAGAGGCTTATACTTAGGCCAAAGACTTGTCCTACTACATATATAAAAAACTAGACATTGTCTATGTGGTAAACTGGAAATTCTAAAACAATTGTTTTGGTTTACTACATATATAAAAAACTAGACATTGTCTATGTGGTAAACTGGAAATTCTAAAACAATTGTTTTGGTTTCATCCCTTTGGTAAGTGTACTTTGAGATGAGTGTCTAAATGTGGTAGATAATCAATCCTAGTAGATATCTCTTTAAAATCTACCCTATTAGATGGCATGCTCCCTTAAAACATTTAGTTCAATGTAACATGATATCTTCTTAAGATATGAGTTCTCCACCTAGTTTGGAAAAAAATAAATGAAGTACTTTAGAGAAAGGCAAAACCTAGATTATTTTTTTCTTGGTATGACAATACCCCAATGTATGAAAATATTCACTTGCATATTATTTTCCAAGTGTAATATCCCACTTTGACCCTCTTGAATATTTTGTAATTATGTATGTTTTAAATGTTTTCCACATAGATATTTTATTACCATGTTTTAATTAGCACCATGAAGAGGAAACACCATGTTGGCTAGAACATATTGAATGTAAATATTTTATTGTTACAAAGTTAATAAAATACCAGGACTGATTGAGGTAGGGGTGCCTAAAGGGGCTATGATACATAAGTGGGGAAAGGTAAGTTGGTCTAAGGGAATGCTATATGCCTAATTAGCTAAATCTTCTACCCACCTTGACATTCATTTAATATTTACCCTTTTATGGTGTTAAAGTGAGCCTAGCCTAAGGTTTATAAGAAGTATGGGAAAGTGAATGTAACCTTCCCTAAATTATTACAATCATCTCTTATATTCTTGGAAACATATTCCCTATATTCATGGAGACTTGATCCCTACCTTCTTGGAACCTAATTCGAATTGGGAGAAAGACGTATGCACTATTTTCTTTTGATCATTCATTCATTCATGGAAAATAATTTGAATTGGGGAGGGAGCAGGGTTCTTGAGAAAGAAGACTGAACTGTGGATGGATAAGAACCAAGATTTTCATGTTGGAGCTTAGTAGATATCATGCTGGAACTTTCTATGCACATACTAAAGAGCACTAGAGGGAGAATATTTATGAGGGACTGTGGAGTAGAAAAATAAGATCTCCATTTTTTTACGTGTAGGTATTGTGGGTGTCAAATAGTTGCTCATTCTATAATAAACTCAATAGTGGAAATAAAGATATATCTATTGGATCCTACGGAAATTAGTATGGACCATTCTATGCACATAATAAAGAGCACTGGAGGGAGAATACTTCAGAGGGACTATTGAGTAGAGAAAGAATATTTGCTTGTGTTGTATGTGTAGGTATTATGAGTGCTAGAGAGTTTATCCACCTTTAGAAATATTACAATAATATACTTGGTTGAGAAACTCTCTTGCCCGAGATAACTATTTTCCCTAATTTGTTCTTGTAATACCTCTTCGTCCTAGTGGTATAATATCCTAAAAAGGGGGTGGTCTGTTATAAAAATACCAAGTGCAATAGAGCCTATGATTGGGTGTAAAATCACTCTACTTGAGTTAGTTGGCTAGTTTGCAACATTCAACAGATAAGTCCATTATATTTGTTCTAAAATTCTGATATATACACATTTATATTTTGTTTATAGAATTTACATGGAGGATGAAGACATCAACAATAATTTGATCTTTGAGTTTTGGAAACTTTCTATGTGTTTCATGTGTGTCTCTTATGTGTTTAAAAGGTGTAATATTTGATAAAAAAATCATATTGATATCCTTCTAAACTTTCCATGTGATTTAATGGTTATGCATTGTTAAAAAATCACCTTTTAAATCCTTTTTGTACTTCTTGGTTGTATCAAGGAATACCCTTTGTTGATTACTATTCATGCACTGGATTGTATGGCCCGTAAAGTGTTTGTAGAAATGTGTGAATGGTTAAAATAAAATGTATGTTTGCAAAGTGTTTGTAGAAAGGTGTTATTAGCTGAAATCAAATGTGTGCCTGCAAATGTTTGTAGCAATGTGTTATTGGCTGAAATAAAATGTATTATTGCAAAGTGTTTGTAGAAAGGTGTCAATCAATGAAATAAAATGTATGCCTACAAAGTGTTTGTAGAAAGGTGTCAATGGATGAAATAAAATGTGCGTTTGCAAAATGTCTGTAGAAATATGACAATGGTTGTTATAAAATATATGAATGCAAAGTGTTTGTAGAAATGTGTCTATAACATCCCGCTCTTGCGAGCACATGTTATTTACTTATTCTTTGAGGAAACTTCCATGCAAGTGATCCGGTTATAGTACATGGTTATTTGTTTTGCTTATGGATTCTTATGATGATGTTGATGGATCATGATTTTTATGTTATTTGTTATATGCGTATTGACAGATGTTATTGGCGAGTTTCCCTGAGTGTGTAGGACACTTGATGGATTGTGGATGCCAAGGGAATTGATGGACCTCCTTGGACTCCGGATCGAGTGAGGAAGTGGATTGTATTGATTTGAATATTTCATTTATGCATATGTGACATATGATTGATTATAGCATGATTTTGTATATGGATCATTGACAGTGTTTCGTTGATGGATGCAGGATGACGATTGCTTGCTAATATGACTCACATAAGGAGTAAAGGGGGCATGCACATAGACCAGATATTGAGGGAGAGGTGTGGCACAATCCCTGTCATAGCCTACAAGCACTCTCATTCGTGGCTCAAACTGTAGGTTAATGATTACCTAGTTCGAGAGGTCCATGATGCCATGAGGGCAGACTGAGACGGTCGCTCACAAATATTTCTAAGGGGCGCACAATAAGGAAGGGTCCTTATTCCTTAGAAGCCATTAGTATCTTACAAGGTCTCCTGAATGTGTTGGAAATATGGCTACAGCAAAGATGACGCAGATGATCAAGGTTGTCATTGATGGCAATCGATTGTTTAAGAAGAACAGATACGGCAACACAAATGCGAACTGCTGCAACACAAATGCAAACACAGACGCTGAAACACAG
>ML794025.1:143259-214033 GCA_009831015.1 Picea engelmannii
CCAGTTGGTGCTGGCAATCAGAGGTTGTAGCCTCTATGAGTTGGTGCTCATAAAAGATGAGTTGTAACGAAGTTGGTGCTTGTTGAACATCTTAAGAAGAAGAGGTTTTTTTCCCGGGTTGGGTTTCCTCTTGAAAAATCTGTGTCTCATACTTGTGAATGAATGCTGTGTGTGTGATTGCTGTTCTTTATGATATATGCTTTATGTTTATAACACTGGTTTTCACAATAAAGACTTACTGCCACTAAGATTAATGATTCGAAGTTGAAAAGGAGAGAAATTGTTAATAATTTACAATAACTGATTCACCCCCCCCTCTCAGTTATTTCATACCTGTAACAGAATGGAGTGTTGACTCTAGGGGTTGGAAAACTGCCAAAACCAGTCTAAGGCGAGTGACACCCTTGGAGAACAGAGTGCGTCTTGAAGGGAACGTCATGTAAATAAAATTTGAGTCAATGAATCTATGTGGCCTAGAAAACCCTGCGCAAATAATTAACCTTGTAAAATCTTGAGCACTGCAGGATCAATTAATTAATTAAAGATTGAAATCATTAATTTTAAACCCGAAATGAAAGTCTAAGCCTATTTAAAATTTAAGCCTAAGTCTAATCTTGGTGAGAATACTAAAACTAAATTACAAATTAAATAAAATAGGAAAGAGGTAAATCAATTCAAGAAATTAAGAAAGATGAAATAAGTCTAAAGAATCATTACAATACACATGTGAGCAGAAAATACCAAATTGGAATTTAAGATAAGAAAGGAATAAAGCATAAAATATTGTGCATCCATAGAAATGTATCTAGAGTCTAGTTAACACTAGTATAACTAGAGAAGAATCCTATTTTAACTCAACTCAGATTTAGAAAGACGTCAATCATTAATTGGGAATAAGGAGAAATAAAGAGACAACTAGGAGCGATTTAAGGAGCACTTTTAGGAGGCGAGGGAAATTGAATTTAATTAAAATAAATTGTGGATTTACTTATGCAACTAAGGGAAAGGGTGACAAGTGTGCGGGGGGAATAATTCTAAATTATTTAATTAAAAAACGAATTAATTGTGCAAGGGGAATGTGTCATTAAGGAAACTCCTATAAATCAAATGGGAAAAGATGGGAAAGGACACACTGGTTATGGGTAAAGTTATGTTGCATAATTTTTGACTGGTTTTACTTGTGAGAGTTGGGATACCTAGATTGAGAGAGAGTGGTGGCTCTACCTTGCAAGGCAAGCTCGGAGCTAGAGGAATCTGGTTTTTTTTTTCTTGGCCCCTTTGCGACTCGAGGGGATAAGGGGGAATAAGAGTACCCCTAGAGTTGGCAGGGAGGTACTGATGAAGTCTCTACGGTTAGCAAGCAGGAGGCTGGAAGGAGCACCGTCACAGAGGAAAAACCCTGAACTCTTCATCGACGGTTACGGTATTTTGAGATTTATATTTGTAGTAGACTAAATTATAGTTATCATTTAGAATTTTTTGTAAACTATATTGGATTTTCTGAGGTCAAATGTAAGTTTATTTGACGGTCATGTAGCCTGGATGGTGAATTTTCTAGCATTACTACCTTTTCAATTTCAACTAATATATAGACATATTTCTTTATTCATTGATTTAATTGATACCATCCAATGGATTTCTGCATGAATTCTCGATAGTAGTTCATACTCCGAATACATATTTGTTAAATTTCAATAGATGTAGTAGGAAGGTTCATGAATTCTTGATCGAGAAGAATATCTCATTATGTTTAGGCATGGGTAAGATATTTAATAAGAGAAAATACCTCTCTATTAAGTTGCATTGTGACTTACCCTGCAAAAGACTTATTAACTTCTGGGGTTGATCAAACCGAAACTCGAAATTCATAGGGGCGTGGAGATCCTACTGATATGGAATGGTAATTGGGGTGCATGATCATGTATTATAATTCCAGTAGAGGGATGTATTATCTAGGTAAGGGTGTGTTATATCCGGAGAAGGCATCGTTATAGGGCATGTTATATCCGGTGAAGGTATCATTTTGAATCCAGTGAAGGTAGAGGCTATTATGGAATGGCCTGCTCCGACAAACGTACCAGGAGTACGCAACTTTTGGGTCTGGTAGGATATTACCAACGGTTCGTCGAACTTTTTTTTCGAAGATAGAAAATCCGATCGCAGAATTGAAGAATAAAAACAAAAATTTGTATGGACCAAGAAGTGCAAGGAAGCATTTCTAAGGCTCATTGGGCTGTTCATGACATCTATGATACTGAAAGTCCCCGACTTGGACAGGAATTTCTTGGTATGCACAACTGCATCCAAGGAAGGTTTAGGTAGAGTATTGATGCAAGATGGTCAAGTGATTTCTTACATCTCAAGGAAATTAAGAAGGCATGAGGATAACCACACCAACTCTTGATTGGGAGTTATTTTCCCTTATGTATGCCTGGAAAGTGTGGAGACACTATTTGATTGTATGAAAATTTGAACAAAAAAAAAGATCACTGTGGAATGAAACACATTTTACGCAGAATGACTTGAACACACGACAAAAGCGTAGGTCATAATTACTTAGCAAATATGATTTGAGATTAAGTACATTAAATGAACGATGATTAGAGCGACAAATGCGTTGATTCAGAGACAGATATTTTCGATGATACCTCTTTAGACGAATCTTCGAGGAAGGATTCTAACTATACAGTTCGACGATGACTGGTATAAAGAGGTCAAGGAAATGTCAAACAATACACCATGAAAGTACCAAGTTTAAAGGATATACCGTGGACAATGACATATTGATGAGGTATAATAACTAGATTTACGTACCACCCGACAAAAAATTTAGAAATTTGATCTTAAGTGAATCTCATAGAGAAGTATGCATGGCTCATTCAGGAGTCACAAAGATGAGGAAGGACCTTAATACCTTATTCTTCTGGAAGGAATGAAGGAATACATAGTTAGCTATGTGGAGAGGTGTCTAGAATGTCAATGATTGAAGGATGAACATAGACATTTAGCTGGATTGCTACAGCCTCACGTCTTTCTAGAATCGAAATGGGAGGCCTTTTCGATGGACTTATTGTTGGATTTTCGCTGACAACAAGGAGGCAGGACTCGATTTTTGTGGTAGTTGACAATCTGAAGAAGAGTGCACATTTTATTCCTATGCGCATGACGTATCAGGCACCAGACATAGCTAGAATTTTGTTAGCGAGATTGTGAGACTGCCTGACATGCCAAAAAGAATAATATCCGATAGAGGATTGATGTTTACAGGACGATTTTTGGATTAGTTTCCAAGAGGCCTTGGGAACCCAACTTAACTCTAGTACAACGTATCACCCTGAGACTGACGGGTGGATAGAAAGAACGAAGAAAATTTTGGGAATATATGTTGTGTTTGTATGTAATGGACCAACAGAAACATTGGGGAGAGTTCTTTCCACTGATAGAGTTTTCATACAACAACAACTGTCAAGGTACTGTTAAGATGGCACCGTTGAGTTTTGTCTACGGGCGACTGTGTAAGATGCCATTGAGTTGGGTTTGACTTGAGGATAGGTCCTGGTGGGACCAGAAATGATCCAATAAATGTAAGAACAATTGCAAATGATAAGACAAAGGATTAAGATGCGCAATATCAACATAATAGTTATGTTGATGTGAATCACGTTGATCACAACTATGAAGTTGGTGATCGAGTTTTCTTGCGGGTGAAACTGCACTAGAGTTCGGTTAATTATGAAAAGGGTGCTAAAATCTCTCCTAGGTTGTGGGGAATTTCGAATTTGTGGAAAGGAAGGGACCCATGGCCTATCGACTGGCCTTGCCTCATTCTTGGAGGCGTATGCACGATGTTTATCATGTATTTATTTCACGACATTATGTTAGTGATCCTACACATAAGATTGACATGAGTTCCTTGCGGTTTCAAATAAGGGTGCACTCACAACATAGCCAATCCACATTCTGGACAATCACATTCGACAACTACGATGTCGAACAATCGATTAGGTCAAGGTCCAGTAGGAAAAATATAGTCCACCCTCGACTACTTGGGAGGACGCATATGATATGCGCCATTAGTTCCTTTTTTTGATAGTTTAGATATATGGATCTTGTTAGATGATTTATATACTGTACAACTTCGAGTCGAAGTTTAAACCAAGAGGGGGTGTATGTAACATCCCTCTCTTGCGAGCATGTGTTATTGACTTATTCTTTGAGGAAACTTACATGAAATTGATCTGGTTATAGTACATGGTTGTGGTTTCACTAATGGATTTTTATGATGATGTTGATGGATTATGATTTTATGTTATTTGTTATATTGCATATTGATAGATGTTATTGATGAGTTTCCCTTAGTGTGCATGACACTTGACAGATTGTGGATGACAAAGGGAATCAATGGGCCTCCTTGGACTCTATATTGAGTCAGGGAGTGGATTTCATTGGTTTGACTATTTCATTTATGTAAATGTGATATATGATAGATTATATATTATGATGTTGGATATGGATCATTGACAATGTTTTGTTGATGAATGTAGGATGACGATTTCTTGCTAATCTGACTCACATAAGGATTAAATGGGCCATGCACATAGACTAGATATTGAGAGAGAGGTGTGGCAACATCCTTGTCACAACCTACTAGCGCTCCCATCATGGCTCGAATTGTAGGTTAACGATTACCTAGTTCGAGAGATCCAGGATGTCATGAGGAAGACTGAGACAATTGCTCACAAAGATTTCTAAGGGGCACACAATAAGGCAGGGTCCTTATTCCTTAGAAGCCCTTAGTCTCTCACAAGGTCACCTGAATGGAGTATTGAATCCAAGGGTTGGAAAACTACCAAAACCAGTCAAAGGAGAGTGACACACTTAGGGCACAAAGTGCGTCTTGAAGGACACGTCGCGTTATTAAAATTTTGAATCAAAGGCAAGTGGCACCCTTGGAGTACAAAGTTCATCTTGAAGGGCATGTCGTAGAATTAAACTTAAGTCAATGAATCTAGGTGGCCTAGAAAACTTTGAGCGAATATTAAACCTTGTAAAAACTTGAGCACAACTGAATTAATTAATTAATTAATTAATTAAAGAATGAATTTAGTAATTGTAACCCCAATAAAAATCTAAGCCTATTCTAGATTTAAATCCTAAGTCTAAGTGCTTGTAAAGAGGCTAAACTATAATTATTAATTCAATTAATTTAGGAAGGAGGTAAATCCAATTGAGAAATTAAGAAAAAGGAAATAAGTCTAAAGAATTAAGATTATACTCATATGTGCAAGAAAATACCAAAATGAGATTTAATATAAGAAAGGAATAAATCATGAACAAATTGTGCAAACATAGAAAGGAATCTAGAGTCTAGATCAATGCTAGTTTAACTAGGAGAGGATTCCTATTTTTACTCATCTCAAAATTAGTAAGGCGTCAATTATTAATTGGAAACAAGGGGATTAAAGAGACAATTAGGAATGATTTTAGGAGTGCTTTTGGGACGGGTGAGGGAAATTGACATTTATTAAAATAAATTGTGGATTTACTTGTGCAACTAAGGGAAAGGGTGATAAGTGTATGGGGGAAGTAATTCTAAAATTATCTAATTAAAAAGTGAATGAAAAATGAAAGTGGGGTGGTCATTGATGAAAATCCTATAAAACAATTGGCTGAGATGAGATACCCAGCTTGAGAGAGAGTGGTGGCTTTAACTTGCGAGGTGAGCTGGGAGCTAGAGTATTTCTGGTTGTGTGTGTGCATGGACCCTTTGTGGCTTGAGGGGATAAGGGGGAAGAAGAGTACCCCTAGTGTTGGCTGGGAGGTACCGGTGAAGTCTCAACAGTTAGCAAGAGCATGAAGGAAGGAAATGTCAGTTGCCAAGGGTCGTTATCAATCCCATCTTCGACGGTTACAGTATTTTTATTGATCATTGAATTTGAATAGATTAGATTATAGTTAGAGGAAGAATCAGTTGTAATTGTATTTGAAATCCTGATATCAAATTTGTAAGTTTAATTAATGATCGTGTCACTTGGAAGGCGAATTTATCTACTGCTACTACCGCTCCAATTCAACTAATATATGGAAATTTTTATTCGTTATTTTTCTTAATACAACCCAATGGATGTCTGCTTGAATCACTACTAGTAGTTCATACCTAGTTGACCAATTGTCTCGGTTGCCGCCATTGAATGACATTCCAGATTTTTAAAACTTAATTACTGTTGTCAATGGCCATTGAGGTAGTGGAATGGTTCAAGAATTTTTGATCGAGAAGAATGTCTTGTTAAGTTGGGGGGTGGGCGAAATTCGAAGAGAATCTCTATTTTTATTCGCCTTAAGAGATGTGGGGATTAACACAAAACCCATCGCTTGGTCACCCTTATTACACACGCCAAAACAAAATTTCACCTGCATCGAGAACCTTGAATCACTGATTCAATTAATTCTGCAAAATAACTAATGCTGCTATGGTTGACAAGTTTCTAAGTGTTGAGATTGTTCCTGTTGCAAATTTCGGTGGAACGTTTGGTAAATTCCTCGGTTCAGGAGATTCCTTTTATATGTATATAGATAGGCTATCAGGGAATCCTCTATCACCCATCTCAGCCTTTTGTCGAACTGTGCTCCTGACACAGAACCGATCCAGTTTTTTCTCCAGTCCTTACGATCTCCCTCTCCTCCCATCTTATCTCGTGGGCTTGGTGCCTGTATTCCTATCATGGGAATCCATTTTATTTGAGGGGGATCTGGGCTTGGATCCCTTGACTCCATAGGAAGAAGGGCCTGTGCTCTGTGCAATGACCCACAATGAACCCCCCTCCTTAACCTCGAACTTTTGTTACCTCCATCCTGGCATATGATCATCGAGTTAGTGCTCTTGGGGAATTTCCTTGACCCCGACCATGAGTTTCTCAACGTTTTGAGCCATCTACTACCTCCGTTATGCATAGTTGTAAGTCAATTAAAGCTTGGAATCTGGTTCGAGCATGGTATTCCAGTGACCCATCAATGGCGTACATGTACCCCTTACCCGAGTTTGTTGTTCTGAAGCATGGAACCAAGGCGTTGGGTTGTGGGTTCAATGCTTTACTCATCTACCTTTGAATCACATAAATATTCAACCAGAAGATGGGATATTGCATGCGCAGTGTCTGTTTGGTGCTAGAAGGAATGTCTATTCTTGGTCGCATTGATTAGGGAGTAGGTCCTCCATGGACATGGTGAGGAAGCCTTGAACTCTCCTCCCTAATGAAGCAATAAGAAGGGATGGATTTGAGTTATTCACAGTATCCAGTGTGGTTCAGGTTGTTTAACATAGCAGTGTCACAATTTAGTCAAGATCACTGGTGCAAAACCCCTTCCCTCCAAAGGGCTGCTCGACCTCCCTGTGTAGGATTGTTCAAGTCATCGAACTGAATGGATCATCGAGCTCCTAATGGGAACCAATTTGACTTGTCACAGGACCTTCTGCCTTTTTGGTGCAGGTTGTGTGGAAACCACAAACCCTCTCTTTAGTGCTCTTCAAATCTTAATGCCAACATGCATTAGCTCTCTATGTTAGGATCCCTTATTGATGTGATCATGAACTACGACTGTGGGCTATCTCCCTTCATGACTCAATTCTTTGAAGATTTCGTGAGTTGCTTACTCCCCTTTTCCCAATTCCTGAATTGTCGAATCCTTCAAGACCAAATCTATGGTCCACATTCTCCTCTTGCTCGACGGCTGAGATCAAATCGTGAGTTCAGACTTCACGAGTCCTCTCTTCTCTCAACTCTATCCTTCCCGATTTTCAAATCAGTGAAGTGTTGATTTCTCACCACATGTCCTATCTCATTGGACAACTAGGATTGCTTCGACTCCTAGCTCTTTGGGTGTTCTCCTCCTTTTATTTTCCTCTGCAGTGACTTCCTCCAAAATATTTGGATATCCGCCACACTTCCTCCTGGATTCAATGGTATAGAATCACTCCGTACTTCTCCCTTCACGAAGTTTGAATTGTTCTCCTTGCAACTCTTCAGAAGTCCAAATCCTCGAACTCTCAGATCTTCTTCCACTTGTCTACCTGGACGATGGACGATTTTACGGTCTTCGGGACTTCGGCAAGTCCTCGAATCCTTTGCACACTTAGCATACTTTTCCCTTTCGATACTTTAGTCTATTCTTGAACTTCTTCTGAACTCCTTGCAGAGTTCTGTGCATGCTCTTCTGTGACTTTTCTCGGCTTGAAAACCTTCAAGGTTCCCCATTCCTCTATGTTCTTCAGTGAACTTTCTTGTGCCCTCCTGGAAATTTATGCTCTCCCTCTTGAGCTTGTAAGATGGACTTTCAATCTTCTCTGCACTCGACTAAGATTTTTGATGGCTTCTCCATTAGCCTACCTGAGTATCTTAAGGCATCTCCTTTCCTTTGTCGATGCACTCTTGCAAAGCCTTCCTTCCTCAAAGTGTTCAATAACCCTGGGTTCTCTTAAGGATTCCAACACTTCCAACTGTGTTGCTCTTGTATGCTCTCATACTTTCTCTATGCCCTCCTGGAAACATGTTTCAGAGTGTTCAGTAACTCTGAACTATGATCCCCCCTACACAGTCTTTCTTTCCAAGGTACCCAACCACCTTGAAATTTCCTCCTAAGTCTGTGAATTATCTTGGTGTGCCCTCATGGTAGTTTCTCTTCTAACTCCACTGAGTTCAGACACACACCCTTTGTGTCAGCTCACAGAGTTTCCTCACTCTGTCGCGCACTCCTTACACTTAGCCTAGAGAACCAGATTTAATTTGACACACTCACAGATAGAAAAATATATCTCTATCCCTGCAAACAATTTCTAACATTCATCTACAATTCAAATGCATACAAATGACATTCACCACAAAATATCCATTACTTAGAAATTGATAATAGGAAAAACTGTCATTTTCTATTAATGGTAGAATGTTCATTGCAATATGGGAGTTTGAGCTACAACCGAGTCTCATCTCTCTATGTTTCTCTCCCTATATCCTATGCATTTCTCCTCTTGGCTTTCTTTCTTGACTATTTCTACTGGAAACAATACAAGAGTTTATACAAGAGGGGCTTGATGAGCTTCCCTCCAAGCTAAGCTAGTGGTGTCAAATCACCATTCAAAACTCATGTCTAATGGGAAAATCACAATGATGGAAATCTACTCCAAATCGGATGCAGATCCCTCCTACCGTCAACCACTTAATGATGACCTTAGCTCCAACTTGTGCAAAGGCACAACTTGGCTCTTCAAACCCGTCGACATTAATTTGTTTTGATCACGCCTTAGATTCTCTAAGGAAAAATGAGAGGGTAGAACCTCTCCCTTCCTTGAATGCACACCACATGTGTTAATCGATTGACGTGTGCTGAGGTGGAGCCATGCTTCTGCATCATACTCCACAACTACAAAAAATCATGAGATCCTACTCATGAGCTTCCCAGCTTGGCTGAAATCCTCCTGGATCCCAAACTTTCTCCTGGAGCTGTCTTTCTGATCCTCTGCTTCACTGTTACTATTGCTCCTGCATCTTCCCTGCTGCTTGAGCAGGTTCCTTTCTGTCCAACTTCTCCTTGATGACAACTCCTTCTGTTGACCCCAACATCATCTTCCTTATCTCCTCAACCACCTTGTCCAACTACTCCATTGGTTGGCTCTTCTTTTGCAAGTTGACTTGCTACACTTCTTCCTTGTCAATGGGTAAATCACATCGATCTCCCAAGTTATCTTATTTACCTCTTGTGGCCTTAGCTTACCACCCTGCTACAGCTTCCACTCCTGCAGGCTTCTCATTACTGTGTTGATGCTCAGTTTCTCCTTCTGACATATTTTCTCTTGCCAGTTTCTCTTGTGCTGGTTCAACTTCAACTTCTTCCAACTTATCCTCATGCTGGTATTCGACTCCCTCTTCTACTGCGTGCTTCAACGTTGCAGTCATCTCCTGTTCAGCTCCTCAGCTGAAATTTTCGAGCAATTCTGCTGAATTCTCTTCTCCCACGATCTGCATGATTGTCCCATGACAACCATTTTTTGGTTCTGGATGGTTCAACCAATCCTCCAACATCCCCAACTCTTTCTCCCATGGAGTGAGAATATTAAATGTATTCTCTTCTTCTTCTACTGGGGAAGACATCAACATCTTCTCGTTCTCCTCTTCTACGACAGTCACTGCTAGCTGTTTTTTTGTCACATCTGCAACACATTCTATAGCCTCAATCGGGCTATGTGGTAGGAATAACTCAATTCCCCCAATGACCAGAATAATCCCCTGATCCTTCTCCTCGATAGTGGAAGTTTTTAACTTCTCATCATATTCATTCACACGGTTTACAATTCCACATGAATTTTGACTTGAGCAAGGTCTTTCTCCTGCCTCCTCTTCATCTGTCAACACCCCCTGATGTGAAATCCCAGCTGAGATCACCTCTTCTGCCTTGCCCACTTGGAAATTCGGGATGTCTCCTCTATCCTCCTGGAAGTTTATGAGATCCAATGATCCCTTCTCATTGCTCACCTGACAACCTATGAGACCCCTGCCAGATCGTTTTCCCTCATCACTGAGGTTTTTAGCATACCTCAACCACCTTTTTAATACCTGTTTCTACCCTTTGGCCAACAACTTATGAACAAGCCAATTATCTGTTCTATTCAAAGGCCACTCATACCTCCAACACACCTTTTCCTCCTGCTGCATCTTGAATGCTAGCCTCTCCATCTCTACCCTTATATCGCTAAGCTCTTTTTCCACTTTAGTTTTTCTTTTCTACTGGTGGTCTCTTCCTCGACCATGTCTATGACCTTCAGTGGCCATTTTCACCTTCTATTTCCCCCCCTCGCAAGACTGTTTCTTATTCTACAACTAGGAGAATCTCTAGTTTCTCCTTCGCCTGAAATCTACAGATAAGAATTGAGCTCTGATACCACTCCTGGCACAAAACCCCTTCCCTCCAAAGGGATTCTTGACCTCCCAGTCTAGGATCATTCAAGTCATCGAACCAAATGGCTTGTCAGGCTCCTAATGGGAACCAACTTGACTTGTCACATGCCCTTCTGCCTTTTCGGTGCAGGTTGTGTGGCAACCGCAAACCCTCTCCTTAGTGCTCTTCAAATATTAACGCCAATGGGTGCTAGATCTCTATGATAGGCTCCCTTCTTTATGTGACCATAGACTACCACCGTGGGCCAACTCCCTTCATGACTCCATGCTTCGAAGCTTTCGCGAGCTGCTTACTCCCATTTTCCCAATTCCCGAATTGACGAATCCTTCAAGACAAAATATACGGTCCACATTCTCCTTGTGCTCGAGGGATGAGATCAAATCACGAGTTCAAACTTCGCGAGTCATCTCTTCTCTCAAATCTATCCTTCTCGATTTTCGAATCAACGAAGTGTTGGTTTCTTGCCATGTGTCCTATGTCTATGGACGACCATGATTTCTTTGGCTCCTAGATCTTTGGGTGTTCTCCTCCTTTTCTTTTCCCCTGGAGCGACTTCCTTCGAAATATGTGGATCTCCACCACACATCCTCCTAGATCCAATGGTCCAGAATCACTCTGCACTTCTCCCTTTGTGAAGTTTGAATTGTTCTCCTTGTAACTCTTCTGAAGTCCGAATCCTCGAACTCTCAGATCTTCTTACACCTGTCTACCTCGATAATGGAAGATTTTACGGTCTTTGGGACTTCGACAAGTCCTTGAATCCTTTGCACACTTAGCATACTTTTCCGTTTCGAGACATTAAGCTATCCTCGAACTTCTTCTGCACTCCTTGTAGAGTTCTTCACAGGCTCTTTTGCGGCTTTGCTCGGCTTGAAAACCTTCAAGGTTCCCTGTTCCTCTATGTCCTTCAGTGAAATTTCTCATGCCCTCCTGGTAGTTTACGCTCTCCCTCCTGATCTTATAAGATGGAATTTAAGTCTCCTCAACGCACTCTTTGCACTCAACTAAGATTTTCGACGACTTCGCCCTTAGGCTACCTTATCATCTTAAGGCATCTCCTTTCCTTTGTCGATTCACTCTTGCAAAGACTTCCTTCCTCAGAGTGTTCAATAACCCTGGGGTTCTCTTAAGGATTCCAACACTTCCAACCGTGTTTCTCTTGTACACTCTCGTACTTGATCTATGCCCTCCTGGAAACGTGTTTCATAGTGTTCAGTAACTTTGAACTATGATTCCCCGTACACAATCTTTCTTTCCAAGGTACCCAACCACCTTGAAATTTCCTCCTAAGTCTGTGAATTATCTTGGTGTGCCTTCCTGGCATTTTTTGTTCTAACTCAACTGAGTTCAGACACACACTCTTTGCATCAACTCAGAGAGTTTCCTCACTCTGTCACACACTCCTTGCACTTATCCTAGAGAACCAGACTTAATCTCACACACTCACAGATAGAAAACTGTATCTCTATCCTTGCAGATGATTTATAACATTCATCTGCAATTCAAATGCATACAAATGACATTCACCACAAAATATCCATTACATAGAAATTGATAACAGGAAAAACTGTCATTTTCTATTAATGGAAGAATGTTCATTACAATATGGGAGTTTGAGCTACAACTGAGTCTTGTCTCTCTGCTTTTCTCTCCCTATCTCCTATGCATTTCTCCTCCTGGCTTTCTTTCTTGACTATTTCTACTGGAAACAATACAAGAGTTTATACAAGAGGGGCTCGATGGGATTCCCTCCAAGCTAAGCTAGTGGTGTCAAATCACCATTAAAAATGCATGTCTAATGGACAAATTACAATGGTGGAAATTTGCTCCAAATCGGATGCAGATCCCTCCTACCGTCAACCACTTAATGGAAACCTTATCTCCAGATTGTGCGAAGGCACAACTTGGCTCTTCCAACCTATTGAAATTAATTTGTTTTGATCACGCCTTATATTATCGAAGTAAAAATGAGAGGGTGACACTTCTCCCTTCCTTGAATGCACACCACATGTGTCAATCAGTTGGCACGTGCTGAGGTGGAGTGATGCTCCTGCATCATTCACATTGGAGAAGTGTCTGAAATTTAGTTAGGCTCAGAAGATAAATTTTGGAGATGAGAAAAAGAGATACAAATAACATGGTTGGACAGATAGTGTAGCTGTGTGATCAACCAAACCAATGATACTAGGTAAGGTCTATTTCTGCCTTTTTATTTCGATGATTTTTAAACACTACCATTTTCTGGTTGGAATTTACTCAACTCCTTATAACGAGGTCTATGCGTGAGTAAATCTCAGAGTTACCTCTTGATTGTAGGCATTTAAACCTCAACTTTTTGTTGATGCATTGTAGTCCCTTGGAATTCCAAGGTGTGGGTGAACGATTATTTAGTGAATGTTGCCTATTGTCGTATTCGAGTCTAAACGAGCCAAGGAATTGTTGTCTCTATAATCATTATAGTATCTTTTGAGCGACTTATGCTAGGGTTCCTTACTGAATGTCAAACTTAATGACATTACATTTTTACAATGGAAAAAGGGTATGAATTTCAGTGTTACATAAACTTTAACCGAGAAATGAGCATCAAGAGATTTGGCTTTTGAATCTTAATTTCACGTCAGATTAGTGAGAATTGGCCTTTTTACCTTTATAATGGACCTGTAAGTCAGGGTATGGGATCCTTTACTACCTTGCTAACTATTATGTGATTTAAATCTAAACAATCTTCTAAAAGAATATGTGTATCCGCCTAACTTCATACGAATGTTGTATGATTTATTGTTTCAGAGTTTATAATTTATGTATGATGTAAGCTAGTTGAGGCTCTGTGTTTCTTAGTACGAATGATCATGTTAAAGTTTTAAGAGATATTAAAGTAATATTGAAATCTAAAGAACTGCTAACAAGATTCACTTCCTGATGGTTCCTTAAGAGGATCTTTGACTCCTCCTTTCGTATGTTAAAGTTTGGATCACAAACCTTGTACATAATAAGTTATAACGTTTCCTTCTTGGGGAGACTACTTATACCCCTTTAGTTATCTATTAATTATTGCAAAAGATCGATTTAAATAAGTAAACCCTTCATTAATATAGTCTTCGGATATAAAATAATTATATGGATGTATGCACAAGTCTCTAGATATGGCTCTCGCTAATTAGAATTTTAGGATTTGAGTTTCCATGGTTAAGTAATCAAATCTGATTGTGTTTTGTTGATATACTAGAATTGGTGATCACTCTTGTGCCATGAATTAAATTTGAGATAAGATCGGTTATGAATTTGATTACCTTGCACCTTGAAAATAAAGTTAATGTTTACTTCTGCGCCATGAAATAAAATTTATGGTTTCTCTTGCACCATGATAAATTTTGATATATGATTGATTGAGCATATAGGTTCTCTCGCGCCATTAAAATAAATGATGTGATTGGTTTATAATTTTATTACTCATGCGCCATGATTACTTGATAAATGAGATTGATTGTCGATATATTGGTTTCTGGATTGATTGTTTTAGTGGGATTTAGATACCTCCTTGTTCCTCAGAACAATCACTAGCCTTGAGCCCTTAAGTGGTCAAAATCAATCAGATGAATCCTGGGCTTGAGAATTTCTTATGTGTCCTGGAGGTCCTAACCTTGCAGGGTAGGTTGGGCGGGTATTTCTTCTTTACTCAGTGATGTGGTTGATCATTTACTGTAATTGGTTGATCGTGTTTTGATGAATTGCGTCGGTCTTATGTTATGCATAGATTAGGCATCATTGTTAATTACGTTAATGCGTCGATTGTGCCATTTTTAAATTATAATGATGCGTAGCTTGTGATGTTATTAATTATGTTGTGAGATGTTTAATTTACTAAAGAAAAAAAAAAGTATCTATCATACATCGTTGTTTGTTGTCGTAACAGAGGGGTCATTACACTAAAGTAGTAACCAAGCCTTGAACCCAAACCTAAGTAGATCATTCATGCACATATAATGATAAAAGAATCATAGTCTCAACCTTGATCATCTTCATAGATTCAATTCAGTTGCATATCAAAGTGAAAATGAGTTGCACTGAAAATAAAGTTCTAAATGACATAGTATTTACAGAGTCTTGGTTTTTATTATCCTGATTACTATTATGTTATTATCTAGTTGATGTGGGAAGGTTCCACTAGAAAGCATGCCATACCTCTAATCCTAAATATTAGTTTCACTCATAACTAAACCAAGAATGGAGGCCTTGTATATGTCTCATAAGTTAACTAAACCAAGAATGGAGGCCTTGTATATGTTTCACGCGTAAGTTAATTCTACAAAGTATATGTCTCATTGAAGTGATTGGGCTATAAGTCCCTCATTTAAGGAGTGGTTCTTTAGCTAGATATTAAGGCCAATTTTTTTCTTTTAAAATTATATAGGCTTATTATTAGTGCATCAAGGATATCACTCCTTGATAATATTATGATTGAGTTAGGATTATATGCACTAACTACTTGGTGGAAATATTGGGGTTGGAATAAATCCATAATGTTTAAAAAATACATGCCTGTTGATGGATACAAATGGTTGTGCCAAAATTCCATTCAATATGGTTGAATAAACAAGTTATTGGATCTTAAGTATAAGTAGAAGAATTGGCTCTTCACTTATTGTTTTATAGAAGCCTCTAATGGATCCTAACAAGGCCAATTTACTTGGTCCTTGATTCTTAGAGGCTTATACTTAGGCCAAAGACTTGTCCTACTTGATATATAAAAAACCAGACATTGTCTATGTGGTAAACTGGAAATTCTAAAACAATTGTTTTGGTTTCATCCTTTTGGTAAGTCTACTTTGAGATGGGTGTCTAAATGTTGTAGATAATCACTCCTAGTAGACATCTCTTTAAAAGCTACTTTATTAGATGGCATGCTCCCTTAAAACATTTAGTTCAATGTAACATGATATGTTCTTAAGATATGAGTTCTCTACCTAGTTTGGAAAAAAAAAAAAATGAAGTACTTTTGAGAAAGGCACAACCTAGATTTTTTTTTTCTTGGTATGACAATACCCCAATCTATGAAAATATTCACTTGCATATTATTGTCCAAGTGTTATATCACACTTTGATCCTCTTGAATATTTTGTAATTAAGTATGTTTTAAATTTTTTCCACATGAATATTTTATTACCATGTTTTAATTAGCACCATGAAGAGGAAACACCATGGTGGCTAGAACATATTGAATGTAAATATGTTTTTTTTACAAAGTTAATAAAATACCAGGACTGATTGAGGTAGGGGTGTCTAAAGGGGCTAAGATACACAAGTGGGGAAAGGTAAATTGCTCTAATGGAATGTTATATGCCTAGTTAGCTAAGTCTTCTAACCACCTTCACATTCATTTAATATTTACCCTTTTATGGTGTTAAAGTGAGCCTAGCCTATGGTTTATAAAAAGTATGAGAAAGTGAATGTAACCTTCCCTAAATTATTACAATCATCTCTTATATTCTTGGAAAAATATTCCCTATATTCATGGAGACTTGATCCCTACCTTCTTGGAACCTAATTCGAATTGGGATTAAGACTTATGGAACTATTTTATTTTGATTATTCATTCATTCATGGAAAATAATTTGAATTGGAGAGGGAGGAGAGTTCTTGAGAAAGAAGACTGAACTGTGGATGGATAAGAAACAAAATTTTCGTGTTGGAGCTTAGTAGATATCATGTTGGACCTTTCTATGCACATACTAAAGAGAACTAGAGGGAGAATATTTATGAGGGACTGTGGAGTAGAAAAAGAAGATCTCCATGTTTTGTATGTGTAGGCATTGTGTGTGTCAAATAGTTGCTCAGTCTGTAATAAACTTAACAGTGGAAATAAATATATATCTATTGGGTCCTAAGGACATTAGTATGGACCTTTCTATGCACATAATGAAGAGCAATGAATATATCCTTTTGTTGTATGTGTAGGTATTGTGGGTGCTAGAGAGTTGCTCTTCCTTTAGAAATATTACAATAATATACTTGGTTGAGAAACTCTCTTTCCCGAGATAACTATTTTTCCTAATTTGTTCTTGTAATACCTCTTCTCCCTGGTGGTATCATATCCTGAAAAGTGGGTGTCCTATTATAAAAATACCAAGTGCAATAGAGCCTATGATTGGGTGCAAAATCACTCTACTTGAGTTAGTTGGCTAGTCTGCAACATTCAACAAATAAGTCTATTATATTTGTTCTAAAATTATGATATATACACATTTATATTTTGTTTATAGAATTTACATGGAGGATGAAGACATCAACAATAATTTTATCTTTGAGTTTTGGAAACTTTCTATGTGTTTCATGTGTGTCTCTTATGTGTTTAAAATGTGTAATATTTGATAAAAAAAAATCATATTGATATCCTTTTAAACTTTCCATGTGATTTAATGGTTATGCATTGTTAAAAAAACACCTTTTAAATATTTTTTGTACTTCTTGGGTGTATCAGGGAATACCCTTTGCTGATTAATATGCATGCATTGGATTGTATGGCCCGTAAAGTGTTTGTAGAAAGGTGTCAATGGTTAAAATAAAATGTATGTATGCAAAGTGTTTGTAGAAAGGTGTTATTGGCTGAAATAAAATGTATGCCTACAAATGTTTGTAGCAATGTGTTATTGGCTGAAATAAAATGTATTCTTGCAAAGTGTTTGTAGAAAGGTGTCTGTTACATATCAAAATTACTCACTTTGAT
Organism: Picea engelmannii; assembly: GCA_009831015.1. NCBI lineage: Eukaryota > Viridiplantae > Streptophyta > Pinopsida > Pinales > Pinaceae > Picea > Picea engelmannii. The sequence continues at coordinate 160,931 of ML794025.1, forward strand.
AGCGTCGCAAGTGTCGTCATTACAAAGGTTGCAAGTGTCGCATTTTTCTCACAAGGTCGCAAGCGTCGCATGTTGCTCACAAGTGTCGCAAGAAAGCATACTGTCATGATGCCTATGTCATGCCTATAACGACATGAGAAGGACACTTGAAACACCTCAAACACCTGATTTGGAAGAGGAGAAATGAGTCAGCAGCCTTGCAAACCTTCTGCCATCTGAAAACACCCAAAAAACTGAGTTTTGGAGGAGAGTGCTCCCCATTACACTAGCTCGGAGCGCCGACGCTCCCCCATACACTGTCAGGGAGCGTTATAATGCTCCCCTAGCCCTTTTGAGGGAGCGCTATAGATTTTGAAGCGCTGGAGCTTCCCTTAACCTTTTCAGGGAGCGCTACAACGCTCTGATGGCCCTTTTGAGGAAGCGCTACCTATTTTGGGCGGTTGTTAAGATGTTGAGATGAATGGGGGAAGCATTTTTTCATTCTTGGAAAGAAGTTGAGCTCGAATCCCTAGTCCAACCATGATCCTAGGGTAGATCCTCAACTGAAGGTGGAAAATCCTCAACTTCCCCAAGGATATCTCAAGATTGTTGAGCCTCTCCAAGGCTATATAAGAAAGCCTTCTAATGGTGAAAGAGAGCAGAAAGAGAGAATCACACCAAACTTATGATCTCATAAGTGGTGTTGGAATAGAGCTGATAGGGGGAAGAACTGAACATATGAAACTTATGATCTTGGAGGAAACTGACAGTCAGCCAAAGAGAAGTGATCAGTGAAGCTGCTGTTATCCAGGTTGTGGATCTTTCAGGCAAGGGTTGGACGAAGTGGACTTGACGAAGCTGTCACGTTCGCATCTACGATTGTAAGCACTGCTGTCGTCATTCTCATTAATATGACACGCTTGGCTTGTTTATTTCTAGTTTGTGTCTGATACAACATGAACTTATCATTTATTGATAGATCTGTTTTCAAGCTAATGTCAATAGAGTAGGAAGTGGTCGTATCTTGTTTTGTCCACAGACCTCAGTGAGAAGAAAAAAGATTGGAGCGCAACTCGGAGCGTGCAGGGACAAACGTCGATTAAAAGGTGCTTCTGTTATTCTCCCTTCTCATGCATTAGGCTTAGATACATTTGAAAGGAAGTCAGTGTCCACGATAAGCATTTTTCTGTCTAGGGTTAAGGTCAAGCTCTAGAGGTCGATCTACTTGTCCGCAGGCAGATTTTCCTACAACAGTGTCAATCACTGAAATAAAATGTATGCCTACAAAGTGTTTGTAGAAATGTGTCAATGGATGAAATAAAATGTGCGTTTGCAAAATGTTTGTAGAAATATGGCAATGGTTGTTATAAAACATATGAATGCAAAGTGTTTGTAGAAATGTGTTTGTAACATCCTGCTCTTGCAAGCACATGTTATTTACTTATTCTTTGAGGAAACTTGCGTGCAAGTGATCCAATTATAGTACATGGTTATTTGTTTCGCTTATGGATTCTTATGATGTTGTTGATGGATCATGATTGTTATGTTATTTGTTATATGCATATTGGCAGATGCTATTGACAAGTTTCCTTGAGTGTGCAGGACACTTGACGAATTGTGGATGCCAAGGGTATCGATGGATCTCCTTGGACTCCAGATCGAGTCAAGGAGTGGATTGTATTGGTTTGAGTATTTCATTTATGCATATGTGATATATGATTGATTATAGCATGAATTTGTATATGGATCACTGACAATGTTTCGTTGATGGATGCAGGTTGACGATTGTTTGCTAATATGACTCACATAAGGAGTAAAGGGGCCATGCACTTAGATGAGATATTGAGGGAGAGGTGTGGCATAGTCCCTGTCACAACCTATTAGCACTCTCGTTGTGGCTCAAACTATAGGTTAATGATTACCTAGTTCAAGAGGTCCATGATTCCATGATGACAGACTGATACGATCACTCAAAAAGATTTCTAAGGGGCGCAGAATAAGGAAGGGTCCTTATTCCTTAGAATCCATTAGTCTCTTACAAGGTCGCCCAAATGGAGTGTCGACTCCAGGGGCTGGGCAACTACCAAAACCAGTCTAATTCAAATGGCACCCTTGGAGCACAGAGTGCATCTTGAAGGGCATGTCACACAAATAAAATTTGAATCAATGAATCTAGGTGGCCTAGAAAACCCTGAGTGAATAATTAACCTTGTAAAATCTTGAGCACTGCCCGATCAATTAATTAATTAATTAATTAAGGGTTGAGATCATTAATTTTCAATCCCAAATGAAAGTCTAAGCCTATTTAAAATTTAAGCCTAAGTCTAATCTTGGTGAGAATACTAAAACTAAATTACAAATTAAATAAAATAGAAAAGAGGTAAATCAATTCAAGAAATTAAGAAAGATGAAATAATTTTAAAGAATTAATACAATACACATGTGAGCACAAAATACCGAATTGGAATTTAAGATAAGAAAGGAATAAAGCATAAAATATTGTGTATGCATAGAAAGGTATCTAGAGTCTAGTTAACACTAGTCTAACTAGAGAAGAATCTTATTTTAACTCAACTCATATTTAGAAAGGTGTCAGTCATTAATTGAGAATAAGGGGAAATAAAGAGACAACTAGGAGCGATTTAAGTAGCACTTTTAGGAGAGGTGAGGGAAATTGAATTTAATTAAAATAAATTGTGGATTTACTTGTGCAACTAAGGGAAAGGGTGACAAGTGTGCGGGGGGAATAATTCTAAATTATTTAATTAAAAAGCGAATTAATTGTGCAAGGGGAATGTGTCATTAAGGAAACTCCTATAAAGAAAATGGGAAAAGATGGGAAATGACACACTGGTTATGGGTAAAGTTATGTTGTAGAATTTTTGACTGGTTTTACTTGTGAGAGCTGGGATACCTAGCTTGAGAGAGAGTGGTGGCTCTACCTTGCGAGGAAAGCTACGAGCTAGAGGACTTTGGTTTTTTTTGCGTGGCCCCTTTGTGGCTCGAGGGGCTAAGGGAGAAGAAGAGTACCCCTAGCGTTGGAAGGGAGGTACCGATGAAGTCTCTACGGTTAGCAAGTGGGAGGTCGGAAGGAGCGCCATCACAGAGGAACAACCTCGAACTCTTCATCAACCATTATGGTATTTTGAGATTTATATTTGTAGTAGACTAAATTATAGTTATCATTTAGAATTTTTTGTAAACTATATTGGATTTTCTAAGGTCAAATGTAAGTTTATTTGATGGTCATGTATCCTGGACGATGTATTTTCTAGAGTTACTACCTTTTCAATTTCAACTAATATATAGAATCATTTATTTATTCATTGATTTAATTGGTACCATCTAATGGATTTTTATTTGAATTGTCGATGGTAATTCATACCCCGAATACATAATTGTCTCAGTTGTTGCCATTGAATGGTCGTTCGAATTTTTATTTTTAATTATCATTTGTTAAATTGCAATAGATGTAGTGGGAGGGTTCAAGAATGTTAGATCAAGAAGAATATCTCATTATGTTTGGTCCTGGGTAAAATATTTAATAAAAGTAACGACCTCTGTCCTAAGTTTCATTGCGGCTTACCCTGTAAAAGACTTATTAACTTCTGGGGTTGATCAAACCGAAACTCGAAATTCATAGGGGCATGGAGATCCTACTGATATGGAATGGTAATTGGGGTGCATGATCATGTATTATAATTCAAGTAGGGGGATGTATTATCTAGGGAATGGTGTGTGCTAATTTGACAAGGAGAACCTTGCAATCGTTGATCTCAACTTTATTTTTGCAAAAAAAAACTAAACTCTGCTTACTGTGTCAACAAATTTTCCTTGGCCACTGTGACTAGATGCTTACCAAATTTATTTTAAAAGCCAGGTTTCACTTGAAATCCACTCATCAAATGTCCTAGAGGTTTTCCTTATATTGGATTTCAATCTAGAGCTTTAACACTAGATTGAAATCCAATCTAAGGAATGATTGACATGCGACCCTCTTCCTGCAAGCTTGTTACAGCGCTGTGTATAACCTCGCCAAGGATCTTGGTGATATTAGGATCCCCTCTTGCCGACGACACAAAATATTGGTGGCCGGATCCTTACCTTAGGATTCCTTATTTAAAAAAAAGGATAAAATCCTTAGGATTCCTCCTGTAAAGGATCAAGAATCCTTGCATCTGAGTAAGTTCATCTGTCACCTTCTTAATCAAATCTGAGTGTTGTAGAAACGTTGTGAAAAAAATGCCATTGTGGGATCCTCTCTTGGCTTTCAAACAATGCTTGGTTTTCCATGGGTGTAACATAGCCTTGGCCACATATGCTCGACACTTGATGGGTGGATGAGGAATTTTGCATGCAATTTTTTTAAGTTCAAGACGACATCATAAAGTCTAAAAGAAAATTGAGCAAGAGTCAACCTTAGAATCTTTCCTTCTTAATTTTTGGGGATAAAATATTTGAAGATATTATAAGTTAGTGGTAGGTTGGTCATCCTTACAGGAGTCTATGTATATTCCAAATTATAGATAGATCATATTCGTGGATATATGCACGGTTCTTGAGTTTTATATTTTTTAGTTGTGAGATAATATGGAGTTTATTATATGTTTTTCAATAACAAATTCATCGACAAGTTGTGTTTTCCCTTATATGCACCCTCAACTTTAATCTCAGTAATAAGATTGTCTAATAGTGGAATTCTGGTAGTAGCATAGTTTGTTTATGAATGCTTAAGAGCTACATATTTAGCCTTTGTTGAAACATCTGGAATTTTTTTATAGGCAACTTGGCACCTCTATGCATTACTTAAGAAGATTTAACCCTCTTATGGTTCTTATAATTGGAGTTGTAGTCTCTCGCTTGAATCTCCTTTGTTTAATAAGACTTAGCCTTTCCTCGATTCTTGGTTTGAATGTAGAAGCATGGAAATCCTTATGTAGGATTTGATTTATAGGTTGTGAATTTGTCCTGGATTATATGAGAATTGAGTTGGATTATAAATTTTACTTATAATAACTTGTGGTAGACTCTTATATGAGGCAGAGACTTTACTATGCTTTCGTGGTTTTATTAGACCTTATGTCTTATTTCTTACTCGTGCGTCATGAAAATAATGATGATGTATGTTGAATGAGTAACTAGCTTATTCTTGAGCTGTGAAATAATGATGATGCATGCTTGATTATGTAACTAGATTATTCTTGAGCCTTGAAATAATGATGATGTATTTTTGATTATGTAACTAGCTTACTCATGCACCTTTGAATAATGATGATGTATGACAAATAATCTAGTCTGGAGTTATGAGATGTGATTGATTAAGGGACTTAGACACCTCCTTGTTCCCTAGAACATTCGCCAGTCCCGAGACCTTAAATGGTCAAAATCAATCGGATGAATTCTGGACTTGAGCATTGCTTATGTGTCTTGGAGGTTCTAACCTTGCAGGGTAGGTTGGGCGGGTAGATCTTTTAATGTTCGGTGACATGGTTGATCATTTATTTGTAATTGGCTTTAGTTGATCATGATGTGTTGAATTGTGTCGCTATTGATCTTGATGTGTTGATTTGTGTCGTTAATTATTATAATGATGCATTGATTAAATGCAACTATTAATAATGACGATGCGTTGCATGAGTCGTTGTTTATGTGTCGATTATGTGTCGTTTTTAATTATGTTAATGCATTTCTTATGTGTTGTTTTAGTTATGATGATGTCTCACTTGCGAAGTTGTTTATTATGTTGTAACAAATTTAATATCCTAATGCAAAAATAAATAAATATATATTTACCTATTATACGTCGCTAATCATTGTCATAACAGAGGGGTCATCATAGTGTCAATGGCGGTTATAATATATATTCTTACAAAGTGTTTGTAGAAATGTGTCAATGGAGGTTATAAAATATATGCTTATAAAAATGTGTCAATGGTTGAAATAAAATGAATGCTTGCATATAGTTATTGTGGGAATTTTTTGGGCATGCAAAATAAAGTGTTGAGTGCTTTGGGTTGAATGCTTGAATTTATTTAATATAAAGAAACATTCTCTATCCTTGTTGGGTATTTTCCTTGGGTGAATCTCTTTAGATGACAAATGTCTTGCAAGAAGAAATTGAAGTCCTCCTAGGCGTAAACATCGAGCTAAGTTGTTTATAAAATAAATTGATTTTGGTATTGCGCTTATAATAGCCGTTTTGCATAGATCTTATTTTGATATTTTTTGTAGATAAAACAAATGTATAATCATATTTTTCAGCTCTTGTGGGAATGATATCCAAGATTGGATTGTTATGGTTAATGAACATAATGAGTTGTGTCACAAAATCTCTTTTGAATGTCTATTATGATTGAAGTATTGTTGGATTACTGAGAGGGGGGGTGAATCAATAATAAAGCAATATAATCCTTTTTAACCATATAATGCAAGTGTTATATAAATGTAGAATTATCATCCAATATTTGTAGAGTAAATAAACAATGAACAAATGAACAATCATACACATACACAGTACATCCGTTTTTTTTACGTGGAAACCCAAAGCGGGAGAAAACCACATAATTTTTTTTCTTATATGTCTTGAATAATTACATTCATTGGAAGCACCAACTTCCTTTGTTTTCTAGCTGCAATTGGAAGGAGACTACAACCCCCTAGTTTCTCAAGCTATAACTTGAGGGAAGCTCCAACTCCCCAATTCTCTAGCTACAACTAGAAGGAGGCTACAACCCCCTATGTTCTTCGGCTATAACCGGAAGGTGACTACAACCACCTGTCATTGCCCCGTCCAAACGCCTTGACGTATAAGTAGAATGATTGAACCATTGTCACACTATCACTGTGAGATATACTGTTGTAATCCTGTACCAATCAACCTGCACCAAACAACTTGTACCAATAACCTGAACCATGCATCAACCTGTACCTCAACCTCAACCAAAATCCCTCATCAATTTTATCTTCCAAATCTGATTTGTAACTTTGTAATAGACCTGGTGTATATGATCACATACCTGCAAACCTTCCTTAACTTTAACAACAAGAGACTAGAATTTTCATCAAACTTTACTTTAGTCTCACATGATTAGTTTTGGATTAGTCAACAACCCTAAATTGAAATAATCATAACTATGTACTTGTAAAGAATAAAGATATGAAAATAGTACACAATGTTATTAGTGTGTTTTATTATGCAATTCCTCCAGGTGTCACTACTTGGAACCTCTTAGAAAAGGAGTTATAGAAAAAATGGCATACCTTGTTGAATTATGGCTTATTCTAGAGAGTGAACTTGTAGAGCGTGCCCCGCACAAAATATTTGTTGTGTGGATCTGAAAATTGTACAAAGAATACTATAGACTATATTATAACCAACACATTTAGTCTTAATGAATTTGGATCTGTTATGAAAAAGTTATGACGTTTTTACCTGAAACACCTATTTTAGACTAGTTTCAGGACTAGCCACAAACATTATTTTCCACGGAGTGTAACTCCAAAAATACAATGACCCACGAGATTAAATTCGTACCACAACTACTTGGATATGTTTCCTCAATGACCTCCTAATTTCACGGTCTGAATCATTCTAGAAAAATAGTTATTGCGAAAATGGTGAGATGACCTATAAATAACATACCTTAGAAAGCATCATCAAAAGTGTTTATCCTCCCTTGAATTTTGGCCTTCTTTACTTCACCTTCCCTCTAAAATTTGCCTTAGATATCCTTTGGTTACCTCAATCACTTGTAGATATTCAATATGCACAAGTGTGATAGAAATAAGACAGCCTTTCCTCTTATTTATACTTTCATGTAGCTTCCTTAGAAGCATCTTCTAGACCACTTTGTACACATAGCCACTTTGCCCATTTTTCCACTTGTCCATATATCCAATAGCCACTTGACTACTTAACCCATTTTCCTCATATTAGGGTTAACCTTCTTATGACAACTTTCCATGATTAGAAAGTTCTCCATTTACTTTATTATTTAAATAATCTTCCTTGACTTTGTCACTTCACTTTATTATTTAAATAATCCTCTTTGACTTTGTCACTTCACTTTATTGTTTAAATAATCCTCTTTGAATTTGTCACTTCACTTTATTATTTAAATAATCCTCTTTGGCTTTGTTACTTCACTTTATTATTTAAATAATCCTCTTTGACTTTGTCACTTCACTTTATTATTTAAATAATTTCTTCTTTGCAAGCACTTTGACTATTTGACCTTTTGGGGCTTCAAGCCAACAAATGAGGGTCCTCTAACTTCGTAAGGCCATAACTATCAAATCGTAAGGAGTTATGTGACATTCCACATACACCAGAAATGGCATGACATGTACTATCCATCTAGAATAGTCTTACCTGCAAATATATCAAAAATCATACCATTATACATCAAACAAACTTGGGTCCATTACCCAAACCTTTGTTCTACCAGAATTCACTACCATACTTTCTTCAAGGGTTGACATCAATGACAACCAGCCCAATTAATCAACAATCTCCCCCTTTGGCATTGATGGAAACACTCTGATGCAATACTGAAATCATATCACTCATGCTCCCCCTGGAACCATGCCTTCATCTCTATGACCAACGCTCCCCTTGAAACCATGCCTTCATCTCTGTGACCAATGCTCCCCCTCGACCCATGCCTCTATCCTCTGCATCTGATAAATCTCTCCCCCTTTTTCATCAATGGTGTTGGAGCCGCCCTTGTTTTATTTTTTACCCTTCACATTTTTTCGATTTTCGGTACTTGGAATCTAAAGAAGGTCTTTTGATTTTTTCCCCCGAGACTATGAAAACTATGCCACCTTGTCGCGTGGGCAGCGATGCTTTTTTTTACATTCAAAACAGATCCACTTTCATAAGAGTGTTCGCTCTTTTTTGTTTTACTTCAGAATCTCGCAAGTCAGATACTTTAATCTTTGAGTTCATGCGTCCCGCGTCACGAAACGATGAAGTCGTTTTCAAATATTCACCCAAGACTTTAACTAGGGTAAAATATTTTAACTCGTGATTTGACGTCGTCGGGGTTTCGCGCCTCGACGTTCGTCAAACCCAAGTTTTATTTTTACAGCCCCGAGAGCCGAGAACACGAGGTACTTTTGTGATAACCCTAGTCAAGGATTAAAGGCAAAAAGCTAACCATGGTCAGATCTGTTCTCGACGTCTCGCCACTCGACATTATCTTTTTGAAAGTTACAGCGTCTAAAACCCCGACTCACGAAGTCGTGACGTAATTATAGCAAGATTATTTAGTCGCCTAATATAAGATTTTCTTCCCCTTAATTGAGCCTTAATTATCGCCATCTCGCGGTTTCGCGACTCGGCATACCAATCTCCCAGAAACTTGCCTTCGAAGTTCCGAGTTGCGATATGGCGAATAAATGGATTATAAAATTAATGATGTTCCAAATCACGATCACTGTTAATTAAGCCAAAGTCGATCCTCGCGATCTCGCGAGTTGGGGACTCAAAACGTTAAAAGAAAATCTACGAAGTAGCGAACATCGAGGAATTGATAAAAGGTGGTAAAATTTGATAATTCAAGATAAGGCAAAATGTATCCCGCACCCCAAGGATTGCACGTCTCCCGAGGTAGCCATCTCTCTCCCTACTCCGACTGACTGTCAAACCACCAAACATTGATGACATTAATGGAGAATTAGGGTGAATCCACGAATAATAAGATCGAATTTTACGCAATAAATTTGTTTCTAATTGCGATTTGACAGACTTATCTCGAAAGGTACAAAATTTTCAAATATATACAGGAGTTTCATTTTATTATAATGAAAACATTTTTCATAAGCACGCAGAGCTCGTCATTTTCCGAGTGAACTAATTTCTGCATGTATACGCAGTTCTATCATAGAAGTGTGAAAACGCAAGTTTCATCCATGGCTCCACAGAAAGTAGCAAAGGTGAATATCGAGGTTGCAGGGCAAGGCTCGGATAATGTCTCCGACACTTCGCCCCGAAGTGTTGATTCAGTCCCTAGCTGGTCGTTTGTTTCAGATATTCTGCAATCTGAGTTGGTGAATTATTCAGACTCCGACGACAATGAAAATGACGACTTGAACACTAAATACAAGATAGTTGTTCAATCTGGAATGCACAAGGTAGCAATGAGACCACGGTTGCTTCCATATTATGATATGATCCAATGGGCGTTGGATCACATAGACTTACCCACCAGAACTATCATGAACGACCAGCGGGTCACGGTCGGGACTTTTAGACCGAAGCACATCCAAACCATGTATAAGCTCCCGACAACATCTGAATACACGTATGATGCTGAATTCCTGGAGAAATTAAAAGAGAAGGAGTGTGCTCAATATGAAAAAACCATGCCCGGTTTGATAAAGGATTGGGTTTCACGCTCCGCGAAATTCAGAGAAAACGACCAGGGCGTTTATTCAATCGCTTCGCTGGAGCCATAGTACAAGTATGTGGCAATGATGACATGCCGACTATTCGGAAGAGAGGACACATCGCATTTTTACATTGCGTGGGTGCCTCTCATGTTTCGGGTCGCAGAAGGTTGCTCATTTAACTGGGCAAAGATACTCTCAGACAGCTTGGCCAACCGGGTCACAGAGTATCGGGAACAGAAGGCAAGCGGGAGACCGTCCTCATTTTTCATGTCTGCGTATATTATGGACGCGGTATGTTCCATGACACCATTCCCTTTGATGAGCTGGACTTGGAATCCAGTCCAAGAAAACCCGTACATGAATATCACGACAAGTTGTGGGAGAATAAAGCAGACAAATTCATTTACAAAATTTTCAATTGGGTGATGGTGCCTCTGCACATCGCCATTTTTGGTCACCCACCACCTCGCATCACGAACAACATTGCTGCAAATCTGAGTGGTATAGTGGAATGGTACGTGGAGGCAGAGTTCTCCTATTTCAGAGTGTTCGGAGCTACTATTCCCCCGCTTGCATTACCACTGTTCATCCCCGTCAAGCTGGCTTGTCGCGAGATCGCCCAACAAACAATGATTGGCAGGGTGAGTAAAGAACTCAAAGCATCTTCAAAGAAGGTGTGGTTGTTTTTTCCCGTTCAGCTAAATTCTTATTCTTTATTGGATTTCAGGCACGCCAAAGCTGAGGCTGCAGCCCTGAAGGACCTGAGTTTGGTCTTCATTGAGTATAAAAAACATGATCCCCAGAAAACTGTGAGCAACCATTTGGCGAATTGTGGGCTTAAGAGGTTTGAACATGAGTTTTCACCCCTGGATGACATTTTCCGAGGGGCGAGGTCTTATGAGGAAGTGCTAGCTCGGATCCGATCTTTAGCACCCGAAGACACAGCCTCTGTGTTGAGATTTCAGGAACACAGACGAAGATGTCTTCCCGCGGTGCTGCGAGGAGGGAGCCTGGGCATTTCTGAGACGGAACCGAAAGATGATGAAGACCCCAAAGATGCACCTTCTGGTTCAGGAAAAATCCAGAACGAGGGGGAGCAAACGAAGAAGCCCGAAGCAGAGGCACAGAATCTGGACCTGCCAGAGACCCGAAATCCGGAAACTGAGACGAAGACCCCTGAACCTCCGAAGAAGCAGGACTCGGTCGTCACCCCAGGAAAGGCAGCGAAACAGATCAGGGAACCCATCACTTCTGTCACCCCCTTGCAGTCGACACAAGGAAATATATAAGAAGAATGGATTTTCGATGAGGAATTGAGGCCTATCAGATCAGAAGAACTTCCCCCAAACGAGTTCTTCTTTGACAAAAAGAGAAAGGCGGTGGTGAAAAGGGAGTTATACCAGGACGAAGGATAGACTACTAAAAAATTGAAGGTTATGACCGATGGAAAGAACAAAAAGAATGAGGAATTCGCCACGGAGATCGCAGGAACTCTAGGAGAGTATGCATCGACGAATCAATTCTCAGTCGGAGTGTTAAAAAACCAGCTCAAAAGAAAGAATCGCCTGATCAAGACTCTCGAAGCCAGAGTAGCTTCAGCCACAGAAAGCGCTAAAGGTCAGGTGAGCGGGGAAATAGAATTGGCCGGACTAGCTGATAAAAAGGAAATAGAAGTGCTCAAAGCCAAGTTGGAGCAAGCGCATTCAGTGATCTGAGACGGTCGGGTGCAGGCTGGTCAATAGAGGACTATGATTGCAGAGCTGCAAGCTCAGGTAGAGGTCATTGAAAGCAGGGTGATTGATGTCGAGGGGTTTAAATCCCGAGCGACCCAGATTCGGAGCAAGATCTCTTCTGCACAACAGAGTTTTCTCGCCAAAGTGGGAACAATCTGAGAGGATTGTCTGTTGATGCATCGGGTTTCCGAGAACCTGACTGTCAGAGAAAGAGATGCGGGAGCGGCTCGGGTCACCTTCCAGGAGGCGGTGATAGCCACAAACGACAAAGTTTCGGCATGTTCTCCCAGACTCGCCCTCCCAGAACAAACTAGAGGTAACATTTTGTTGAAGGATTGGGAACATAACATTTCCCTGGGCAAGGAACAGGCCCAAAAAGTGATCAATTCATTAGTAGAAGCCTTCAATTCTATAGAGGGCGAGCTGTTGGGTATGGACAGTGGAGGCGATGCCGAAACATTAATACAAATGAATGTAGAACATATCTCGCTTGATATGAAAGAGAAGGAGGAGAGAGATTTGACCGATATCTCTCAGATGGACAGGGTGGACATGGCTCGAGTTGAGAAGCACTTGATTCAGCCCAGCGCGCAACTAAGTTCCCTAGACATCATTGATGCACAAATAGAGGACAAGATATAGCAGTTGGCCCGAGAATGTTACTTCGTCGAGGCCAACTGTCAAGCGGAACCTTCACAGCTCGTATCTCGACTCGTGGAAAGATGTATCGCCTGCACTGAGGCCACGCGAAGACGAGCACCTGGCACTAGATGAAGACATAATAGGGGAGATGGAGCGATTGCTCTCTCCTCCGTTATAACGGAAATTTTGCGACCATTGAGATTCTACTTTCTTTGAAGAAATTGTATAAATATATCCCAGAAAGAAATAAACAGGGCTGGACCCTTTTTGAGATTTTGTAATAGAGTTTTTGCATTGAGATTTAATACAAGCAGATCCAAGATTCTCAATTCCGTCACTTCTGTATTACCAAGTTTGCTTTCTTGTTCCTCATTTTTCATTTTCAATTCATGTTCGTAATTGATGTGCTTCGTTATAATTTAGTACTACCACTACTATAACGAATAAATTTGGGTTTTCTGTAATTGTTTATTGCCTTTCCTCTGCACCAGCTATCAGCCGTGTAAGACCAATTTGCAGTTTCGGAATTGTACATGCATTTTTTGTTACATCGGTTATTTTCTTAAATAATTTCTTCTTCCATTTATTTTGTAAGATTTTCCCTTGATAGGAACTTGACATTGTAAACGGCTTAATGTTTTTCCCCCATCTCTCCCCTTTGATTAAGATATAATACAGTTACGGGAACGAGCCTTAGATTTGCATACATCTTTACTACTACAACCGTGAGTTCTCTTTTATAAAACTTAACTGAGACAACACTCAATCTTTCTCAACAGTTCTCTTACCAATACTGTTCCCCCATGACAGTTCCTACACCAACTCAACCTAACGTTGAACCTAGATTATTGAATCAAACGCATATCGCCTTGAACCTTTTCAACACTATCCTTAAAACAACCGCTAACCGGGCCGAGCTTGAACAATCATGGGTAGCCATTGAACGTGACATAACTTTTCAGGAGCAGTTCGAAGCCAGACAACCCCAATGAACAAATCTCCCCTAGACTCTTCTCTGAAGGTTGATATTTTCCCTTCTCCTTATCCTAACCACTTTCGGATGCCTTGGCACTGTACTTTTGAGCCTTAGTACAGACTCAGGAACAACATCTTTCTAGCGTTGTTGCCGGGGACCGAAGTTACGAAATCTTTTCCCTGGGAAAACGACAAATTGTTTTTCGTTGAAAGTGTTACCCTTTGATGGTGAACAAAGAGTACCCACCTTTTAAGGCTTTTTACCTTTCACTTGGCGACTCCACGAAAAAGTAAACTGGCATTCACTCGAAGGAATACCAGACAAAACCTGGATGGTGAGCATATTACACCAGTTTCCGATCCTGAAAAAATTCTAAAGGCGAGAGGCTCATTTAAGCAAACCGCTGCAGTTTACCAACTCGAAATCCCATCACCGAGGATCGAGAGTCCTTCCAAACCCCCGACCTCGCTCAATCCTTACATTGATGCTAAACATTCAACGCCCTATACCAAAATCGGAGGTGAGATTTATCCAACGGTCCTCTTGATACAGAGGAGAAAGGGACCTTTTGAAGGTTCGTCATCTTTCAAAAGACCTTCTTATCATTAGTTCAATTTCTCGACTTCTCCAAAGCCTGAAGAGTGTGTTACACACTCGTTTCTCACACCCGTCGGCTTTCCCGATTCCATCTCGTGCAAGTCCGAGGAACCGACTCCTCGCGTTCCTTACCCTTCCTCATCAGAGTCCCCCCTTAGCGAGGAAAATATAAAACCCCTTTTATTTTTTGAAAATCCCATTTATAACTCCCCACAAACAACAATGGTTGCTACCGGAGGAGGGGGTGGAGGGTTTATAGGAGGAGGGGGAGGTTTTGGAGGAGGTGGAGGAGGTGTCCCTCAAAGAGGAGGCGGAGGTCAAGGGCCTCCCCCCCCTCCCATAGTATTTGCAAAAGTTGCAGCCCGATACGCTCCTTTAGTGTTGCCCGTCCCCCTACACGACCTTCCGGAAAACTATATAAAGAACTTACCAAAATTCAACGGGGAGGGAGATTTGATCGCTGCTGAACATATTAATTTGTTCGAAGAATTCGCAGATCTCTGCGATGCCGAGCACGAGGATGTATATGCGAGACTCCTTGTCCAAACTTTTGAAAGTTAGGTCCGAACTTGGTTTCGGAGCCTACCCGCAGCTTCTCTCCCGTCATATAATGCTTTGGAAGAGGCTTTCCTCAGACAATGGGGCGAGCGAAAAGAAAATCTCTATTATCTAACTGAATTCGAGTCTCTGAAGAAAAAGAACTCAGAATCTGTCGTAGAATTCATCTAGAGATTCAATAAACTGTACAACAAAATCCCAGCTGAAGTCAAACCATCTCCACCCGCGGCCAAGGTGACCTTCGTCGGAGCTTTCGAGCCAGATTTCGCACTACTTTTGCGAGAGCGAAGGGGGGCCACCTTAAACTGCATGCAGGACGATGCGGTAGAGATAGAATCTAACATGATGGATTCGGGTAAACTTAAGGCTAAAGTAGAAACCGGAAACAGAGATACCAGGCGATATAGAGAACTAGTTGGCCCTTCAGGGTCCAATAGATCCTCAGACGATAGAGTAGATGATATGGCTAGAGTGATTAAAGAGTTGTCAAATAAAATAACCCGAAGGGAGCTCGAACAGTCCAAGTCTGACTCTTACCCCAAAAAAGATTTAAAAAAAATTCAAAACCCTCCTAATCAGCAAAGACCAATAAAAAAGGAAGATCAAAGAATACAAGCTCCCTTGAAGAATGAAAATTTTATAGGAGCTAACGATTTTCAATAATTCGAGGATTCAGATGATGACGTCGCAAACTTCGGTGATGACTGTAGTCAACCGTATCTGACTCGCGAAGACTACGAAAGGTCTCTGAATGTGTCAGAGGCGCCAAACGAGGGCGAATAGGGTGATCCCAATGAGATCTGTGAATCCCAACCTGAAGCTGAGATAATGATGGATGAACTTCAACCAAGGTACAACCTGAGATCTAAAAATAAATCTACCTCGACCATTCAACCCAGCAAAATCCTTCAGAGAGGTCAAGCTTACGAGCCTCCTCCGGATGAGACTCCACCACCCAACAACAAAACGAGAAGAGTGAGCACTCAGGAATCCGAGGTAGAAAAAGTCAGAGCTCAAACACAACCAATCGAACCCGTAAATGAAGCTACATCTTCAACTAAGACCGTAAATGATAAAGCTGCCCAGACAAACCAGTCGGAAAAGAAAAATTTGGAAGTCTCAACCAGGGAAACAGATAAGGTGAGTGGAGCTTTCAATTTTGAAAATGAGTTAAACAAAATTAAGATACCAATCCCTTTAGTGGAATTAGTGAAAAACCCTCTTTATCGCAAACAAATTTCCAAAATGATAGGTGTCTCCGAACTAGAAAGCCACTCTGATGTTATAAACTTGGAATATGATAGGCCTAACATCACTTTTGGTCCCCATTTCGAAGGGTCCAAAGACAACATCGCTCCTTTTTATATTACTTTGAACATACATGATCAGTTGCTGCATAATTGTATGTTGGACTCCAGAGCTTCTCATAATGTGATGCCCAAGATTATAATGGAAAAGATGGGTCTCCAGATTACAAGACCTTATGGGAATCTGTATTCATTTGATTCAAGGAAGGTTAAATGCATGGGGATGATAAAGGATCTGGTAGTTACCTTAGCTCAGGTCCCTGTTAAAAGTATTCTAATGGATGTGGTTATCGCCGATATTCCCCCCAAATACGGTATGCTGTTATCCAGGTCATGGGGGCCAAGTTGGGAGGATCCCTTCAGTTAGACATGTCCTATGCCACAATCCCTGTGTTAGGGGGTCAGTTAACTCGTTTATACAGAGAGACAAGATTAGCATATACGGTCAGTGACCCTCAAAACCCACACAACTTCCCCATTTACATCGCAGACCAAGATCTGGGAAACTGCATTTTGTCTTTTGATGATGGCTTGGATGGTTGCCTGGAAGAAATCAATGCCAAGAAAGAAGAGTTAAGACCCTTGATAGAAGATTTGTGTAATACTGGTGTATGGAAAATGTATTTCGATGGTGCTTCGTCTTCTGATGGAGCTGGTGCTGGAGTACTTTTGGTAGCACCTGAAGGTAAGTTCATTGTTCCTTTCTCCTATCGTTTACAGTGGGACATAGATCACACTAAAAACGTATGCGAGTATGAAGCATTGATCTTAGGATTAGAGGCTGCCAAGAAATTGAATATAAAAAACTTGGAGGTATACGGTGACGTGGAATTGATAGTAAGACAAGTGAACCGAAAATACCAAGCCAGGAATCCTAGACTAAGAGCATATAGAAATTGTACTTGGGATCTCATCGAAATTTTTTTCTCATCTGTAAATATCCATTTTATCCCTCGCACCGAGAATCTACATGTTGATGCATTGGCAAAGGAAGCTTCAACTTTTTCTCCTCCCACGACTTTCAAACTGAAATATCATATCGAAATCAGATACAAGCCTTCCATACCAGACAATATCCGACATTGGCAAGTCTTTGAAGATGATGAATAGATTAAAAAGTTCCTTACTGCAGTAGGCGAATATTCAGAAACTCACGCTGACCAAGAAAACTAGAATGATCCCATGTGGATCATGCAGGAAGGAGAGGAACCCGAAGTTTTCTGAGAAAAAATCATGGATCATCGTATGCTGGTCCTTAAAAACAATCAGATTCCCAAAGGATTGATTCCTTTGGAAAGACTTTTCGATCCGAACGATGTACCTGTAAAGGCCACTTTGCAGCCCCAACCAGAAGAGGTGGAGGACTGTGAGATAGGGACCGAAAAAGAACCCCGAATGGTAAAACTATCGAAATTCCTCCCTCCCGAAACGAAAGTGAAGTACCAAGACTTGCTCAAGAAATACAAAGATGTTTTCTCCTGGTCCTATGATGAATTGAAAACATATGAAACTTCCATTATTGATCACAAGATACCTTTGAAGCCCGGGGTCAAACCGTTTAGGCAAAAGCTTAGGCAAATTAACCCCATTCTGTTACCCGTGATATAAAAGGAAGTCAAAAAACTCTTGGACGCAAAGATAATCGTAACTTTGAGATACTCCGACTGGGTAGCTAACCTAGTTCCAGTCAGGAAAAAGAATGGGGAAATCAGACTATGTGTGGATTTCCGAAACTTAAACAGGTCGTCTCTCAAAGATAATTACCCACTGCCCAAGATGGACCACATTTTAGAAAAGGTTGTCGAATCTAATCGAATGTCAATGATAGATGGCTTCTCTAGTTACAATCAGATCGCTATGAATGAACAGGACAGGGAAAAAACTGCATTCACCACGCCCTGGGGTACTTTCATGTATGACAAAATGCCTTTTGGTTTGATGAATGCAGGGGCCACTTTCTAGCGAGCCATGGACATCGCTTTCGTGGGAGAAAGAGACAGCTTCATAGTCATTTACCTTGATGATTTGACGGTTTTTTCGAAAACCGACGAAGAACATCTGATGCATCTAAGACAGACGTTCGAAAAGTGCCGCAGGTTTGGTCTATCCCTGAATCCAAAGAAATCTCATTTTGCTATGCGGGAAGGTAAGATTCTAGGCCATATCGTATCTAATGAAGGAATCAAAATTGATCCTAAGAGGATTGAAGCAATAGACACTATCACTATCCCAAGAAATATAAAATAAATTCAATCATTCTTAGGTAAGATAAATTTTCTGCGAAGGTTTATTCCCAATTTCGCTGAGATTGTCAAATTGATTACAGGAATGTTGAAGAAGGACAGTGGGGTAAACTGGACCGCTGAGGCCAGGGCATCTTTCACAAACATTAAAAAAGTTATAAGCGAGGCACCCGTGTTAGCAAGTCCGGATTATCTGAAAGATTTTCTCATCTTCTCTTTTGCTTCTGAACATACCATCGCCGCGGTACTCTTGCAGAAAAATGAAGAGGGGTTCGAACAACCGATAGCGTTTTTCAGCAAAAGACTCAGAGATGCAGAACTGAAATATAACATAATGGAAAAACAAGCATACGCAATGGTAAAAGCATTGAAAGCTTTTAGAACCTATGTGTTACATTCAAAGATAATCGCGTATGTACCCACTAGTTCTGTAAAAGACATATTGGTACAGTCGGACAGTCATGGAAAAAGAGGACGATGGCTCGCTAAAATACAAGAATTCGATCTGGAAGTCAAGCCGACTAAATTGATAAAGGGGCAGGGTTTGGCCAAAATCTTGGCCGAGTCGAATCTTAGAGCTCTTGATATTAATTGTCTCCAAGAAGAAGACAGAGACACACCCCTGCGCGAGCCGGATGACCAGACAGATCCAAGCAAAATCGAGGAAAAGTTCATGTCATCAAGCTGGTATAAAGACATAGTGTTCTACTTATTGAACCTGAAATGCCCAGATGGACTATCACCAGCCAAATGTAGAACTTTAAAACTCCATGCCGTAAAATACTGCATCGCCGAAAATCAGCTATACTGGAAGGATCCACTCGGATTCCTACTAGTTTGTTTGGTCGAGTCGGAGACTCCTCGGGTTATAGAGGAATTTCATGAAGGTATCTGTGGAGGACACCACGCATGGAGAGCCACAGCCTACAAGATCTTGCGAGCAGGCTACTATTGGCCGAAATTATTTTCAGACGTAAATGCCAAAGTACGCGCGTGCGACCCTTGTCAGATATTCGCTGGGAAACAGAAACTCCCTGCACTACCACTCGTTCCAGTCAAAACTGAGGCTCCATTTCAACAATGGGGTCTGGACTTCATAGGTGAGATCAATCCTCATTCCAGTGCTCAGCACAGGTGGATCTTGACAGCCATGGATTATTTTACTAAATGGGTGGAAGCCATTCCAACCAAGAAGGCAACAGACTCGGTGGTAATCAACTTCTTGGAGGAAAATATTTTGTCGAGATTCGGCTGTCCCCGAAAGATAGTTACTGACAACGCCCAAGATTTTAAGTCTATGGCTATGATCAGTTTTTGTCAGAAATACAACATCATTCTCGGACATTCCACTGCATACTACCCCCAAGGGAATGGGTTGGCCGAGTCGTCAAATAAGAGCCTGGTAAACATTATCAAGAAGGTATTGGATGAGAACAAGAGGTCTTGGCATGTACATTTAAAATACGCATTGTGGGCAAACCGCATAAGCACGAAAAGAGATGTCGTCGTTTCACCTTTTCAAATGGTCTATGGGACAAATGTCATTCTACCCATAAACCTGTCGCTATCGGTAATGAAGTTGTGGCAAGACCAAAACGAAGAACCCAATCCTGTCACCGGGAGAATAAATCAATTGATTGAGGTCCAACAACAGAGAACCGAGGTTGAAGAAAAGATGCAGCGGTACCAAGATGACATGAAAGCACCGTTCGACTGAAAAACAAAGGATCGAGAATTCTCTCCAGGTGATTTGGTGCTTAGATGGGATGCAAGAAGGGAAGAGGCAGCAAAGCATAGTAAATTCGACCACCTCTGGTATGGACCATTCAGAGTTTCGACTCTAGTAGGAGAAAATTCTTTCCTGCTGGAAAACATCGACGGAGAAATCCTCAGCGCCCCTGTCAACGGGCGATATCTGAAACATTACATGACATAGCAGTCTAAAAAGAAAAAAAAAGAAAAAAAAAAAATTGTATATACAAACATTTTTTTTCCCTTTATACTTTTTGTTTTCTTCTGTTCATAATTTTAGACATAGTTTGAATAAAGTTCGTATTTTATTTTTATAGGATTCCAACCGCTTACGAACTGGCAGGAAGAGTAATTCGCAAAGAAGTATCAGAAATAACTCGGCACGAAACAGGTGATACCCAAAAAATAGTTTCATAGTGCACCAAGAAAGGTAAAGGTGGGTTTTTTCAATACACATGTTGTCAAAGACTGTCAAAATTATATCAAGGTGACATCGTTCATATTGCAATAACGGCTAAATTTTTAAATAACAGGATTATTGCTTGGCTTGGTAACCTTTTATTTAAATTGGTTTGAATGATACACTAAAACTGAGAAAAGTCAGTTGAAAGTAACCATCCCCAAAGACATCTACAAGAGCCAGTCTCGAACTATTTTAACCTTCTACATTTTTTATCAATGAATCACTGCCTTGTATCCTGCCTGTTTTCAGATCTAACTTTTGACAAAGCCACCATCTTTGCATTTCATTACGAAGGGATAAAAGTTTTCGTTTTCAACCTCATAATTCTCGAAACGGATTGTGAAAATAAAGATGGTCTTCACAACTACTTGATCCCCTGCTAAGCGAAGGAATGTTTAGAGCGATCCTAACTTCCCTAGGTTTTTCAACAGCTTCGGAAGAATCAAAGCTTGCTCAAACAGGGTGCCCCTTAAAAAATCATTTCCCCTGTCTTCCTAAGAACAAAGGTGTTGTGAAGTTCAAGGGAAGATTGATACCGAGTAATCAAAATAAGTTGACAGACCTCTGATACAAAATATTACACAGATATCATGCCTGATATAAACTGATTGCCCCCATCTTCGCGCTCAAAAAATGAATTATAAGACAGGTGGTGAAAGGAAATTCAGAAATGATTGCCCCCACCTAGTCCAAAAAGACGATGAAAGGAAATTTAGAAATGATTGCCCTCATCTTAGCATTTAAATGCATGAATAATTTCATAAGTGGTGAAAGGAAATTCAGTAAAAGGGGCCAGATAACTTCACCGGGGTACTGAACAGGCTCGCTGGCAGTGAAGCAATGTCTGAGATATTTGTAAGGCTGTTATACGTGAATATCACTCTACTCGGGTAACCAATACTTCCTGAAAACCCGATCCACATCCCAAATTCAGAAAGGACTTCCCCGATTAAAAAATATATAGTCTCATTCTTTTGATGCAAGCCGAGAGCCACAAGATCTGTTGTGTCCCCTAGGGTCGTTTCGACTGTCTTAAAACATCCCCAAAGTTAGTAGTGGGAAAGGGGAAAATTGTGAAAGGGACTACAACTGTGTTTGAAAAGAGTATCTGATTTTGAAAAAAACTTCTCGAGGTAAAAAACGAAGTCTTTTCCCCCTTTCGATCCTTTTTTCTTGAAATTTTCCGGTTTGTTTTAGCTTATGATGCAGGAGCATCCACAACATATCAAGCGAGCCAACACATTTAGAGAAACCAGCTGGACAGTGCCAGTACAAATTTTGAAATACTTTGGAAGTTGTTGCGCCGCTCTTTAATGAAGTCATTCATGGAGAAGTGCACTTGTATTGTAAAGGGGACCTTGAGCCTTTAAGCTCTCGTCCTTAGTAGATAGGAAGGTATTTAATAGATTTAATGTAGGTAGATAGGAATTTAACTCTAGATTAGACAGTTTCAGTTTTCGAGAGGGAAAATGGATATAGACACCCTCCTTTGTATCATTGTATTATTATCATTCAGAAATCAAACAGGAGCAAGAAGAGAGGAGCAAGAAGAGAACTTGTGGAGAACACCCATCTACAGATTGAATTAATAGAAGAGAGCCTTTGATTCAATTTCATGACTGGTGTTGTTTCTCTGTGTATGTTGTTTAGGTGCTCACGAATGTTTGTTTTCTTTTTATGCATTTGCTTTGAATATGTTGTGTATGTGATTTCATAGTTGATTTGAAATCTGTGAGAGAGAGGAGAATAAGTTTCAATTGTTTCTCTGTCTGAGCCAGGAGATTCCTGCATAGAGTGCAATCGAATTCATCCACATAGAGTGCGTTGATGAAGCTATACAGTTAAACCCTTATTCTCATTTTCCCATAAGTTGAATTGGGTTGGTAGAGCCGTGCAGGAAAAGTGCAGGTTGAACTTGAAGTCTCAGTGGACAATCTGAGCAGAAGAAGGTAGAGACGACTTTTGCAGAAGTGCACAGAGTCTGGAAGATTCAACACTTCGAGAGATGTTGGAGGTCGAGCGCGAGAAGCGTGCGCAAAGTCTCTGAGGGAGTTAGATTTGACCAGCTTAGGAGAGATAGTTCCTTCACGATACTGTAGGAACAGACCCAGGAGAAGGTTCGAACATGACAGAGCTTTGGAGTAGATATTTCTTCAAGGAGGAGGAATCGACGGCCAGTTCTCGCAGGGAAGATTCGCGAAAACCCGCCGATCATCAGATCTCAGTGAAGTTGCGAGGGGTTTAGCCCTAGGCGCAGGAAGGAACTAAGGCTTATCGGGATCCGGCTTATCGGGTTTCCCGGAAGCAAGAGTTTCATAGCTGTTGAAATCGCAATTAGCGATTTCCTGATCTAATCGGAACCGTTGATCGCTAGGGGACAGGTGGCACGAGATCCCGAGAAGTCGGGATTCAGCATTCGGGACTTTCCGGTGCAAAGGAATTGCGACCTTTGAAATTGCGATCCCGCGATTCCCGATAGGGCGGAGAGAGGAGGTGACGTGGCGAGGAATTGGCACACGTGCATATCGGAGTTCGGGGATTTGTGAAGGCAGTGACGCGCGACAACACAAATGTCGATTTCCCGATAGAGAAACCTCTGATAATAGAAGAGGAGAAAGTCAACGATTGACCCATATCAGGGTTCGGGATTCGTGAGACATAAGGCATGCGAGCATATAATTCGCGATATCGCGAACTTCGATTTTCCGACTGTTAAGGGAGATCATTGCAGGAGTACTGTGGGTAAAAAAATTCCCGACGGGGAATTAGAGGAGCATTGACGCTCTTCGGGCCAAAGATTAGAGAAGATCCTGGTTATCGCGATCGTTCTCCGGGGGGGGGAGTGGAGAAGGTTTGCATCAAGTGGTATCAGAGCTGGAAGTATTTGCTTTCAGTAGCAGAGAAGAGAAGACATCATGCCACCTAGAAGGGAAAGGCAGTCACCTAGTCCAGAGGACAGGGATGCGCGAAGAAGAGGTAGGCCGGCAAGAAATCCAGAAATGGAGCGCCAAATGAGAGATCTTCGAGCAAGACTCGAGGAGATGGAGATAGAGCAGAGACATGGAGTTGGTGCAGGGGATCTTAGTGATTCCGAGGTTGAAGAGGAAGCTGGACATGCAGAAGAAGTCGCAGCAGAGGACACATCAACCGAGCGATTGATCAAAGCCATAGCCGGAATGGGTGCAAAGGAGAAAATGGATATTCCAGTCTACGAGGGAAGTCTGAATGCAAAAGAGTTGCTTGATTGGATCTGAGCTCTTGACACCTACTTCGATTATGAGGAAATCGAAGAAGACAAGAAAGTCAGACATGCGGTCACCCGGTTGAAGGGACATGCAACACTATGGTGGGACAAGCTACAGGCAGATAGACGTTCCAAGGGAAAACAAAAGATCAAGAGCTGGGACAGGATGATCGCGAAGATGAAAGCGAAATTCATCCCGAGAGATTACCAGATCACACTGTTCAGGCGAATGCAGAACCTGAGACAGAAGTTGATGATAGTGAAGGAGTACACCGAAGAATTTTACAGACTCAATATTAGAGCAAGTCATCGGGAGAGCGATGATGAGAAGGTGGCAAGATACTTGAATGGTTTGAGATATGACATTCATGATGAGTTAAGAATGGTTACCATCAGGACGGTGGAGGATGCTTATCAGATGGCTCTGAAGGACAAAGAGAAGCTGAACCGCAAGCAAGGACAACGAGGGCGAGGAAGAAGTCATCCCAGAGGCAAGGCAGTTGCCCAGGAGAAATACCAGAAGCCCAAAGAGGAATGGAAGAAGCCTCAGGGTAAGATTGAAAGAGGTGGAACCTCACAGTGAGGACAACCACAGGTTGAACAGAGAAGACAACAGACTGATCAACGAGGAGATTATGCTGATGCAAATACTCTTCCTCGTACTAGAGGTCGAGGTAGAGGTAGAGGAGGAGTGATCACATGTTTTACATGTGGAAAGAATGGGCACAAGTCCTTTGAGTGTCCAGAGAAAAAACAAGCCGGAGGAGAATCTCACATCACTGAGGCGCAGAGGCGTGATGATGAGAATGAAGATGCAGACAGCGGAATATCGCTTGGAATGCATAAAGTTCTCTTAACACCTGAGAAAGAAGTGGAGAACGCAACTCAGAGGAGCAGACTGTTCAGGACAACTTGCACAGCCAGGGACCGGAAATGCAAGGTCATCGTGGATAGTGGAAGCACTGACAATCTCGTTTCAACCAAGATGGTGGAAAAATTAGAGCTGGAAGCAACCGATCACCCGAGCCCATATAAAGTTTCATGGCTGCAGAAAGGGCATCAGGTGAGTGTCACTAAACAATGCTTGGTTGAATTCAAAATAGGGGGCTATAATGATAAAAATCTGTGTGATGTTATTCCCATGGATGTATGTCATCTATTGTTGGGTAGACCATGGCAATATGACAGAAATGTTGTTCATGATGGGAGGATGAACACATATACCTTGGAGAAGGATGGGAGAACACACAGGTTGCTTCCGATAAAGGATAAAGAAGTGAAGCCGAAAGTGAGCAATACGATACTTCTCATGAGTGGGAAGGAACTTCTTAATGAGATGGAGAAGAAAGAAGATCCACAATTCTTTGTGGTCAGGAAACCGAGAATTGTCCTGACTAACACAAGAGTGGATGACTTGCCAGAAGAGATTTAGGAACTACTGCGAGAGTTCGCTGACATCATCATGGATGAACTACCTCGTTCATTGCCGTCGATGAGGAGTGTGAGTCACCATATAGACCTCATACCAGGAGCGAGTTTGCCGAACAAAGCCGCGTACAGGTTGACGCCGCAGGAAAACGAGGAGGTCAAAAGGCAGGTACAGGATCTGCTGGACAAAGGATTGGTCAGAGAGAGTCTGAGTCCATGTGCTGTTCCAACGGTACTGAGTCCAAACAAGGATGGAGGCTGGAGGATGTGTACAGACTCTATAATGATCAATAAAATCACCATCAGGTACAGATTTCCACTGCCGAGAATGGATGATCTGATGGATTGCCTGAGTGGGGAAAATTACTTTTCAAAGATTGATCTCAAGAGAGGATATCACCAGATTCACATGAGAGAAGGTGACGAATGGAAGACAACATTCAAGACAAATGAGGGTTTGTACGAATGGTTGGTCATGCCGTTTGGTTTGACGAACGCGCCAAGCACATTCATGAGGCTGATGAATGAAGTCCTGAGGGAATTCATCGGGAAATTTGTAGTTGTATATCTGGACGACATACTAGTTTTCAGTAAGACCAAGGCTGAACATTTAAAGCATTTGGCCATTGTGATGAGAAGACTGCAGCAGGAGAAGTTGTTGGTCAACATGAATAAGTGTTCCTTCATAAAGACAGAGCTCATTTATTTGGGCTTTGTAATTTCGACGAATGAATTGAAGATGGATCCTGAAAAGGTGGAAGTGATTAAGAATTGGCCATCACCGAGAAATGTTTCCGAGGTGAGGAGTTTTCATGGTTTGGCTAGTTTCTACAGGAAATTCATTTGGAATTTCAGTGGAATTAGCGCAGCAATGATGGACACAGTGAAGAAGAGGCATAAGACTTTTCATTGGACAGCGAAAGCTGAAAGGAGATTCAATCTGTTGAAGCGAAAGATTACAGAGCAACCAGTGTTAGTGTTGCCAGATTTTCAGAAGACATTTCAGGTGAAATGTGATGCCAGCGGATATGCTATAGGCGGGGTCTTGAGTCAGGATGACAGGCCGGTTTCATATTTCAGCGAGAAGCTGGATGAAGCAAAGTTGAAATACTCCACGTATGATAAGGAGTTTTATGCCATCATACATGCATTGAAGAAATGGAGGCATTACTTGATACCCAAGGAATTTGTTCTGTACAGTGATAATCATGCATTGCAGTTTGTGAGTCAACAGGAGAAGTTGAACTAGAAACATGCAAAATGGGTAGAGTATATGCAGAATTTCACATTTATAATTAAACACATTTCAGGGACTACTAACAAAGTGGTTGATGCTTTGATCAGGAAATGTTTGTTGTTGCAGGAGTTCCGAGTCAAAACTTTGGGTTTTGAGAATCTGAAGGACATGTACGCAGGAGATGCAGACTTTAGAGAAGCGTATGAAGCGGCTGAGAATCCATTTCTCAGGGATTAGAGCCCCTGGATAGATTATATGATTTAGGAGGGATTGTTGTTCAGAGGCAATCAACTGTGCATTCCGAATTGCTCCATGAGGGAGAACCTGTTGAAAGAGAAGCACAGTGGTGGTTTAGCGGGGCACTTTGGTCATGAAAAAACATTCGCCAAGTTGAGAGAATCGTATTTTTGGCCAGGCATGCGAGCAGATGTTAAAATATTTGTTGACAGATGCAGGATTTGTCAGCATTCGAAAGGGAGAAAGCAGAATGCAGGTTTTTACCAGCCATTGCCCATACCCGAGAGACCATGGGAGGCAATTAGCATGGATTTTGTGTTAGGACTACCGAGGACGCAGAGAGGAGTTGATTCCATCTTTGTGGTGGTAGACAGGTTTTCGAAGATGGCACATTTTATTCTGTGTCAGAAGACCAGCGATGCGACCCACATCGCAAACTTGTTTTTCAAAGAGATTGTCAGACTTCATGGATTGCCGAGAAGCATAGTCTCGGATAGGGATACCAAATTCATAGGTCATTTTTGGAGGACACTATGGAAGAAGCTGGGAACTAACTTGGCGTTTAGTTCAGCATATCATCCACAGATGGATGGGCAGACCGAGGTGGTCAACAAAAGTCTTGGAGACTTGCTGAGAAGCCTGGTGACAGAGCACCACAACAGTTGGGACCAGATATTACCACAGGCAGAGTTTGCGTACAACGACTCGGTGAATCGGAGCACAGGAAAAAGTCCATTCCAAATTTTATATGGGACACATCCGAGAGGATTTTCTGAACTCAGGGAGTCAGAACAGACTGCGACTAGCAGTGCTAGCGTTGAAGAGTTCGCTGAGGCGATGCAAGAACTTCACAGTCAAGTGAAGCAGCGACTGATGAAATCAAACCAAGAGTATAAGCGCAGAGCCGATCAACGGAAGAGACAACTTCAGTTTGAAGTTGGTGACATGGTTCTGGTGCACTTAAGGAAGGAAAGGTTCCCGAGGGGAACATATAATAAGCTCAAAATGAAAAAGGTTGGACCATGCAGAGTCCTGAAGAATTTCGGAGAGAATGCATATGAAATCGAGTTGTCGGATGGCATAGGAATATCTCTGATATTCAATATTTCAGATTTATACCCATACAAGGCTGGAGAGATAGAGACCGGAATTTAGGAACCAGTGATCCAGTGGCAGAAGCAGATGCCGGTAGCAGAGAAGCCGCAGATGGAGTACATATTGGACAAGCGAGTGGGAAAGAAGACCAGGCGGAAGCAGTACTTCGAGTACCTGGTGAAATGGAAGAATCACCCAGTGGAGGAATGCTAGCTGGGAAAATGAAGCAGTCATACAGAGGCATGGACAGACCATGCAGGAACTCATGGACAGGAGCCCATGAAAATTTTGAGCCGACGAGTATGATGCAGGAGCATCCAAAACATATCAAGCGAGCCAGCACATTTAGAGAAACCAGCTGGACAATGCTAGTACAAATTTTGAAATACTTTGGAAGTTGTTGCGCCGCTCTTTAATGAAGTCATTCATGGAGAAGCGCACTTGTATTGTAAAGGGGACCTTGAGCCTTTAAGCTCTCGTCCTTAGTAGATAGGAAGGTATTTAATAGATTTAATGTAGGTAGATAGGAATTTAACTCTAGATTAGACAGTTTCAGTTTTCGAGAGGGAAAACGAATATAGACACCCTCCTTTGTATCATTGTATTATTATCATTCAGAAATCAAACAGGAGCAAGAAGAGAGGAGAAAGAAGAGAACTTGTGGAGAACACCCATCTACAGATTGAATTAATAGAAGAGAGCCTTTGATTCAATTTCATGACTGGTGTTGTTTCTCTGTGTATGTTGTTTAGGTGCTCACGAATGTTTGTTTTCTTTGTATGCATTTGCTTTGAATATGTTGTCTATGTGATTTCATAGTTGATTTGAAATCTGTGAGAGAGAGGAGAATAAGTTTCAATTGTTTCTCTGTCTGAGCCAGGAGATTCCTGCATAGAGTGCAGTCGAATTCATCCGCATAGAGTGCGTTGATGAAGCTAGACAGTTAAACCCTTATTCTCATTTTCCCAGAAGTTGAATTGGGTTGGTAGAGCCGTGCAGGAAAAGTGTAGGCTGAACTTGAAGTCTCAGTGGACAATCTGAGCAGAAGAAGGTAGAGACTGCTTTTGCAGAAGTGCACAGAGTCTGGAAGATTCAACACTTCGAGAGATGTTGGAGGTCGAGCGCGAGAAGCGTGCGCAAAGTCTCTGAGGGAGTTAGAGTTGACCAGCTTAGGAGAGATAGTTCCTTCATGATACTGTAGGAACAGACCCAGGAGAAGGTTCGAACAGGACGGAGCTTTGGAGTAGAGATTTCTTCAAGGAGGAGGAATCGACGACTAGTTCTCGCAGGGAAGATTCGCGAAAACCCGCCGACCATCAGATCTCAGTGAAGTTGCGAGGGGTTTAGCCCTAGGCGCAGGAAGGAACTAAGGCTTATCGGGTTTCCCGGAAGCAAGAGTTTCATAGCTGTTGAAATTGTGATTAGCGATTTCTCGATCTAATCGGAACCGTTGATCACTAGGGGACAGGTGGCATGAGATTCCGGGAAGTCGGGATTCGACATTCAGGACTTTCCGGTGCAAAGGAATTGCGACCTTTGAAATCGCGATCCCACGATTCCCGATAGGGCGGAGAGAGGAGGTGATGTGGCGAGGAATTGGTGCACGTGCATATCGGAGTTCGGGGATTTGTGAAGGCAGTGACGTGCAACAACACAAATGTCGATTTCCCAATAGATAAACCTCCAATAATAGAAGAGGAGAAAGTCAACGATTGACCCATATCGGGGTTCGCGATTCGTGAGACATAAGGCATGCGAGCATAGAATTCACGATATCGCAAATTCCGATTTTCCGACTGTTAAGGGAGATCATTGCAGGAGTATTGTGGGTAAAAAAATTCCCGACGGGGAATTAGAGGAGCATTGACGCTCTTCGGGCCAAAGATTAGAGAATATCCTGGTTATCGCGATCGTTCTCCGGGGGGTGGGGGGGAGTGGAGAAGGTTTTCATCAGCTTATGACTCCATTTACCCAATATTGGCACGTGGTCTACTGTTCTTCCCGCCTCACAGGAAGGCGACATCCCTAGTTGGAGCCTATGTTGGAGCCGCCCTTGTTTTATTTTTTACCCTTCACATTTTTTCGATTTTCAGTACTTGGAATCTAAAGAAGGTCTTTTGATTTTTTCCCCTGAGACTATGAAAACTCTGCCACCTTGTCACGTGAGAAGTGATGCTTTTTTTTACTTTCAAAACAGATCCACTTTCGTAAGAGTGTTCACTCTTTTTTGTTTTACTTCGGAATCTCGCAAGTCGGATACTTTAATCTTTGAGTTCATGTGTCCCGCATCACGAAACAACGAAGTCGTTTTCAAATTTTCGCCCAAGACTTTAACTAGGGTAAAATATTTTAACTCGTGATTTGACGTCGTCGGGGTTTCGTGCCTCAGAGTTCATCAAACCCAAGTTTTATTTTTACAGCCCCGAGAGCCGAGAACACGAGGTATTTTTGTGATAACCCTGGTCAAGGATTAAAGGCAAAAAGATAAATATGGTCAGATCTGTTCTCGGCGTCTTGCCACTCGGCACTATCTTTTCGAAAGTTACGGCGTCTAAAAGCCCGACTCATGAAGTCGCGACGTAATTATAGCAAGATTATTTAGTCGCCTAATCTAAGATTTTCTTCCCCTTAATTGAGCCTTAATTATCGCCATCTCGCGGTTTCGCGACTCGACATACCAATCTCCCAGAAACTTGCCTTCGAAGTTCCAAGTTGCGATATGGCGAATAAATGGATTATAAAATTAATGATGTTCCAAATCACGATTACTGTTAATTAAGCCAAAGTCGGTCCTCGCGATCTCGCGAGTTGGGGACTCAAAACGTTAAAAGAAAATCTACGAAGTAGCGAACAACGAGGAATTGATAAAAGGTGGTAAAATTTGATAATTCAAGATAAGGCAAAATGTATCCCGCACCCTGAGGCTTGCACGTCTCCCGAGGTAGCCATCTCTCTCCCTACTTCGACTAACTATCAAACCGCCAAACATTGATGACATTAATGGAGAATTAGGGTGAATCCACGAATAATGAGATCGGATTTTACGCAATAAATTTGTTTCTAATTGCGATTTGACAGACTTATCTCGAAAGGTACAAAATTTTCAAATATATACAGGAGTTTCATTTTATTATAATGAAAACATTTTTCATAAGCACGCAGAGCTCGTCATTTTCCGAGTGAACTAATTTCTGCATGTATACGCAGTTTTATCGCAGAAGGGCGAAAACGCAAGTTTCATCCATGGCTCCACAGAAAGCAGCAAAGGCGAATATCGAGGTTGCAGGGCAAGGCTCGGATAATGTCTCTGACACTTCGCCCCGAAGTGTTGATTCAGTCCCTAGCTGGTCGTTTGTTTCAGATATTCTACAATCTGAGTTGGTGAATTATTCAGACTCCGACGACAATGAAAATGACAACTTGAACACTAAATACAAGATAGTTGTTCAATCTGGAATGCACAAGGTAGCAACCAGACCACGGTTGCTTCCATATTATGATATGATCTGATGGGCGTTGGATCACATAGACTTACCCACCAGAACTATCATGAACGAACAATGGGTCACGGTCGAGACTTTTAGACCGAAGCACATCCAAACCATGTATAAGCTCTCGACAACATCTGAATACACGTATGATGCTGAATTCCTGGAGAAATTCAAAGAGAAGGAGTGTGCTCAATATGACAAAACCATGCCCAGTTTGATAAAGGATTGGGTTTCGTGCTCCGCGAAATTAAGAGCAAATGACCATGGCGTTTATTCAATCGCTTCGCTGGAGCCATAGTACAAGTATGTGGCAATGATAACATGCTGACTATTCGGAAGAGAGGACACATCGCATTTTTACATTGCGTGGGTGCCTCTCATGTTTCGGGTCGCAGAAGGTTGCTCATTTAACTAGGCAAAGATACTCTCAGACAACTTGGCCAACCGGGTCACAGAGTATTGGGAGTAGAAGGCAAGTGGGAGACCGTCCTCATTTTTCATGTCTGCATATATTATGGACGCGGTATGTTCCATGACACCATTCCCTTTGCTGAGATGGACTTGGAATCCAGTCCAAGAAAAGCCCGTACATGAATATCACGACAAGCTGTGGGAGAATAAAGCAGACAAATTCATTTACGAAATTTTCAATTGGGTGATGGTGCCTCTGCACATCGCCATTTTTGGTCACCCACCACCTCGCATCACGGACAACATTGCTGCAAATCTGAGTGGTATAGAGGACTAGTACGTGGAGGCAGAGTTCTCCTATTTCAGAGTGTTCGGAGCTACTGTTTCCCCGCTTGCATTACCACTGTTCATCCCTGACAAGTTGGCTTGTCGTGAGATCGCCTGACAAACAGTGATTGGCGGGGTGAGTAAAGAACTCAAAGCATCTTCAAAGAAGGTGTGGTCATTTTTTCCCATTCGACTAAATTCTTATTCTTTATTGGATTTCAGGCACGCCAAAGCTGAGGCTGCTGCCCTGGAGGACCTGAGTTTGGTCTCCATTGAGTATAAAAAACATGATCCCTAGAAAATTGTGAGCAACCATTTGGCGAATTGTGGGCTTAAGAGGTTTGAACATGAGTTTTCACCCACGGATGACATTTTCCGAGGGGCGAGGTCTTATGAGGAAGTGCTAGCTCGGATCCGATCTTTAGCACCCGAAGACACAACCTCTGTATTGAGATTTCAGGAACACAGACGAAGATGTCTTCCCGCGGTGCTGCGAGGAGGGATCCCGGGCATTTCTGAGATGGAACCGAAGGATGATGAAGACCCCAAAGATGCAACTTCTGGTTCAGGAAAAATCCAGAATGAGGGGGAGCAAACGAAGAAGCCCGAAGCAGAGGCACAGAATCCGGACCTACCAGAGACCCAGAATCCGGAAACTGAGACGAAGACCCCTGAACCTCCGAAGAAGCAGGACTCGGTCGTCACCCCAGGAAAGGCAGTGAAACAGATCGGGGAACCCATCACATCTGTCACCCCCTTGCAGTCGACGCAAGGAAATATAGAAGAAGGATGGATTTTCGATGAGGAACTGAGGCCTATCAAAGCAGAAGAACTTCCCCCAAACGAGTTCTTCTTTGACAAAAAGAGAAAGGCGGTGGTGAAAAGGGATTTCTACCAAGACGAAGGATTGACTACTAAAAAGTTGAAGGTTATGACCGATGGAAAGAACAAAAAGAATGAGGAATTCACCACGGAGATCGCAGGAACGCTAGGAGCGTATGCATCGGCGAATCAATTCTCGGTCGGAGTTTTAAAAAACCAGCTCAAAAGAAAGATTCGTCTGATCAAGACTCTCGAAGCCAGAGTAGCTTCGGCCACAGAAAGCGCTAAAGGTCAAGTGAGCGGGGAAATAGAACTGGCCCGACTAGCTGATAAAAAGGAAATAGAAGTGCTCAAAGCCAAGTTGGAGCAGGCGCATTCAGTGATCCGAGATGGTCGGGTGCAGGCTGGTCAACAGAGGACTATGATTGCAGAGCTGCAAGATCAGGTAGAGGTCGCTGAAAGCAGGGTGATCAATTTCGAGGGGTTTAAATCCCGAGAGACCCAGATTCAAAGCAAGATCTCTTCTGCACAACAGAGTTTGCTCGCCAAAGTGGGAACAATCTGAGAGGATTGTCTGTTGATGCATCGCGTTTCCGAGAACCTGACTGTCAGAGAAAAAGATGCGGGAGCGGCTCGGGTCGCCTTCCAGGAGGCGGTGATAGCCACAAACGACAGAGTTTCAACAGGTTCTCCCAGACTCGCCCTCCCAGAACAAACTAGAGGTAACATTTTGTTGAAGGATTGGGAACATAACATTGCCCTGGGCAAGGAACATGCCCAAAAAGTGATCAATTCATTAGTAGAAGCCTTCAATTCTATAGAGGGCGAGCTGTTGGGTATGGACAGTGGAGGCGATGCCAAAACATTAATACAAATGAATGTAGAATAGATCTCGCTTGATCTGAAAGAGAAGGAGGAGAGAGTTTCGATCGATATCTCTTAGATGGACAGGGTGGACATGGCTCGAGTTGAGAAGCACTTGATTCAGCCCAGCGCACAACTAAGTGCCCTAGACATCGTTGATGCACAAATGGAGGACAAGATACAGCAGTTGTCCTGAGAATGTTACTTCGCCGAGGTCAGCTGTCAAGCAGAACCTTCACAGCTCGAATCTCGATTCGTGGAAAGATGTATCGCCTGCACTGAGGCCACGCGAAGACGAGCACCTGACACTAGATGAAGACAGAATAGGGGAGATGGAGCGATTTCTCTCTCCTCCGTTATAACGGAAATTTTGCGACCATTGAGATTCTACTTGATTTGAAGAAATTGTATAAATATATCCCAGAAAGAAATAAACAGGGCTGGACCCTTTTTGAGATTTTGTAATAGAGTTTTTGCATTGAGATTTAATACAAGCAGATCCGAGATTCTCAATTCCGTCACTTCTGTATTACCAAGTTTTCTTTATTGTTCCTCATTTTTCATTTTCAATTCATATTCGTAATTGATGTGCTTCGTTATAATTTAGTACTACCACTACTATAACGAATAAATTTGGGTTTTCTGTAATTTTTTATTTCCTTTCCTCTGCACCAGCTATCAGCTGTGTAAGACCAATTTGCAGTTTCAGAATTCTACATGCATTTTTTGTTACATCGGTTATTTTCTTAAATAATTTCTTCTTCCGTTTATTTCGTAAGATTTTACCTTGATAGGAACCTGACATTGTAAACGGCTTAATGTTTTCCCCCCATATCGCCCCTTTGATTAAGATATAATACAGTTACGGGAACGAGCCTTATATTTTCATACATCTTTACTACTACAACCGTGAATTCTCTTTTATAAAACTTAACTGAGACAACACTCAATCTTTCTCAAGAGTTCTCTTACCAATACTGTTCCCCCATGACAGTTCCTACACCAACTCAGCCTAATGTTGAGCCCGGATTATTGAATCAAACGCATATCGCCTTGAACCTTTTCAACACTATCCTTAAAACAACCACTAACTGAGCCGAGCTTGAACAATCATGGGCAGCCATTGAACGTGACATAACTTTTCAGGAGCAGTTCGAAGCCAGACAACCCCAACGAAGAAATCTCCCCTAGACTCTTCTCTGAAGGTTGATCTTTTCCCTTCTCCCTATCCTAACCACTTTCAGATGCCTCGACACTGTACTTTTGAGCCTTAGTACAGACTCAGGAACAAAAATGGAAAATGTATCTTTCCATTAGGGGATGCTCCCCCTAACTGACTTTTCTGATCTCCCAACCTAAACTGTCCTCTTTATGGTTCTTACTCATGTACATCTAAGACATATAAGATAAGCATTCAAAAGCATTCATTTTGGAGTAGAAATAACTCCGAGTCTATAGCGAAGACACTCAAAAGATTCCTGTGGAAGCAATTTTGTAAAGATGTCTGCCACTTGTTCTTTTGTTCCCACAGATTCAACTCTGATGTTCTTTTCTGCAACCTGTTCCCGTAGAAAGTGACACTTGATTGGAATGTGATTCGTCTTGGAGTGCATCACCGGGTTCTTTGAGATACTGATGGTGCTTGTATTATCACAATAGATTGGAATGGGCTCATCATACTCAACTTGTATATATGTTAGAGTTTGTTTCATCCATAGAACCTCTGTACAACATGTTGTTGTTGCAATATAATATGCCTTGGCTGTAGATAAAGATACTGATGATTGTTTCTTGCTTAGCCATGATACTAAACACTCACCCAAGTAGAATGTTGCTCCACTAGTGCTTTGTCAGTCATCAATGCAACCTACCCAATCTGCATCTATGTAGGCAATATGCGATAGATCCTTTCCTTTTGGATACCATAATCCAAACTCTTATGTTTCTTTAAGATATCTGAAAATCCTCTTCACTGCTAATACATGCGATTTCTTTGGTGCTTCTTGAAATCGTGCCACCTGTCCAACTGCCTGCATTACATATTATTTGGATGATGTCACATATAGTAGGATACCAATCATTGAATTATATTGCCTCTGATCTATAGACTTTGAATCATCATCTTTGCTCTACTTCCAACTGGTTTGCATGGGAGTGATAACTGGTTTGCAATCTTCCATTCTGAACCTCTTTAACATTTCTCTGATATACTTGGTTTGAGAAATAAAAATTCCTTGGTTTCTTTGACATATTTGAAGACCTAGAAAGAAGGATAGTTCTCCAAGTATTGACATTTCAAATTCATTCTGCATGTCCTTTGCAAATTTCTGGCTTAACCTGTCATCAATACTTCCAAAAATAATATCATCAACATAAAATTCAATTAATAAAATACTATCTTGAGTTACCTTGATGTAGAGGTTGTTGTCTGCACTTCCTTTTATGAACCTTGCCTGCTGTAGATATCTATCCAGTCTAGAGTACCATGCTCTATGATCCTTTTTTAGACCATACAAGGCCTTCTTTAATTTACACACATAATATGCGTTCTCTGACAACTGAAATCCTTCCAGTTGTTCAATGTAGACTTCTTCTTCTAGTTTCCCATTCAGAAGAGCTGATTTTATGTCCATTTGATACACTTTAATATTTTTGGAGTAGGCATAAGCTAAAAGCAATCAGATTGCTTCCATTTTGGAAACTGGGGCAAATGTCTCTTCAAAGTCGATTCCTTCAACCTGTGCATATCCTTTACATACCAATCTAGATTTGTTCCTTGTAACTTGTCCATGTTCATTCAATTTATTCCTGTATACCCACTTTGTGCTAATCACATTCTTATCCTTTGGTCTTGGAACCAATTCACAAGTGTCATTTTTTTTTTCTATTTGATCCAATTCTTCATCCATGTCCTTATTCCAAAATTGATCCTTGATGGCCTCTTCAAGACAAGTTGGTTCAATCGTAGATGAGAGTGCTAGGTGCATTTATTCTAGTGAATAGATTCTTCTTCTAGTCTCAACTCCTACATCTTTGTTTCCAATAATCTGATATGAAGGATGATTCTTCTATACTCGCCTACTAGGTGTCTTTGGAGGCACTTTCTGAACTTTCTCTTCTGCTTCTGTTGGATCCTCTTCATCTTCCCCTTCTACTTCTTTTTCATCTTCTGCTTCTTCTTCGTAAAGTTGTTCCATTGATTCATTTTCTTCTTCCTTTAATTCTTGTCTACCTGTTTCATCTATTGTTATGTTTATGCTTTCCACAACTTTGTTCAATCTTAGGTTGTAACACTTGTATTATTTCCTTGTACTTGAGTAACCAACAAGTACTCCTTTGTCCACACGAGAGTCAAAATTTCCCATTTTGCCATCTTCTCTTTTGATGTAGCATTTGCTTCCAAAAACTCTGAAGTGCTTCACATTTGCTGGTCTTCCTTTCCATAGGTCGTAGGGAGTTTTGTCAGTGTTGTTTCTGAGCATTAATCGGTTTTCAATGTGATCTGTTGTATGCACTTCTTATGTCCAAAATATATCTATCAATTTGGAATCCATTAGCATTGTTCGGGCCATTTCCTGTACTGTCAAGTTCTTTCTTTCAACAACTCCATTCTGTTGAGGTGTCCTAGGCACAAAGAATTGCCTTTTTATTCCATGCCTGCTACAATAGTCCATAAATTTCTTTGAAGTGAACTCTCCTCCATTATCAGATCTCAAGCATTTTTTTTTTGAATCCATTTTATTTTCAACCATTTCCTTGTAGACCTTGAAGTTTTCAAAAGTTTCTGACTTATTCCTAAGAAATAAAACTACAGTCATTCTTGTATAATCATCAATAACATAAATTATTTCTCACCTTTTAAACCCTTTGTTGTAGTTGGTCCAACTAGATCATTATGCACAATTTCTAGTGGTCTTGTCATTGAATATTCTTTTGATTTAAGCCTTGTCTTTGTTTTCTTTCCTTGTTTACAATGATTGGATAAAGTGTTGGTTGGTTTCATGATCTGGGACATTTCTCTAACTGCTTCCCTTTTTCTGACTTTGACAAGGTTATCAAAATGTATGTGATCCATTCTTCTATGCCATAGCCAACTTTCATCTTCCTTTCCTAGGCAACACTTTTCATTTCCAATTTCACTTAATACATATATGTTGCTTGAAGTTCTCACAACTGTTGCAATCAATTTTTCTGAACCTTCTTTTCTTATCTCACACTTTTGTGAATCGAAAGTAACTTTATGACATTGTTCACACTTAGAAGATTATGTTTCATATCTTCTACTAGTAGAACATTTTTTGCCTTGGTATTCTTGTTCCCAATTCTGACTGTGCCTTTTCCAATGATTTTAGTTGAATCATCATTTCTGAAGGAGACTAAGCCATCTCTTTCCTTTCTTAATGTAAGAAACATGTCTCTATCACCTGTCATGTGTTTTGAAAAACCACTGTCAACATACCAACCACGTTTCTTCTTCTTAGCTTGTAGAGCGAGTGTGCATTCTTCATTGCTATATTGATTCTGCTTTCTTATCCATGTCCTTTTCTGAAGTTCCTATCTGTGATTGTTGTTGTTCTATTGTGTTTCTCTAGGAGGGACTGTCATTTTGCAATCTTTGGCCATGCGTCCAAAGTTGTTACATTTGTATCATTCCACTTTAGTGCTCAAAGATTCAAACATGTTGTAACTTCTTCTTTGTGTTTCACTAGGCCTTCTTGGATAACCCTTTTGTGTATGACTTTCAAATTTGTTTATGTTCCTGTTGTTAGCTCTACAATTCACAACTTTATGTCAAAAATTATTACATGCATAAAATAAACCAAAAAAGATAGTTTGATACCTAGGAGTTGAAGATATTCTGAAAGGAGGTATTCTTATGAATCCTTCTTCTTCCTGAGGTCTATCTGTTTCTGTCGGTCATTGATTCTAAAATCTGAATCTTCTCGATGGAGGGGTGTCACTGTAATTTTCTTTGTAGACCTTCATATCCCCTTTGATTGTTTCTACATATCTTTTCGAATATGCTTCTTGTTCTGTTGTTTTGGATCTTGATCCCTTTTTTGTCTGATTGTATCCAAGTCTGGACTTTTCATGATGAGGTCTTTGACTGTTGATAATGTCATTCAAAACTTTTGAGTTGTTCTGCATATTTTTCTTTTGAATATCCTTTCTTAATGTGAAAATTTCTTCTTCCAAATTTCCAATGATCCTGTCTCTTCCTTCTAGTTGTTCTTTGAGTGATTCTTCAATTCTTTTATCTTCTTCAATTTGAACCTTCAAATTTGTGATCATTTGTTCTAGTTCCCGAGTGTCTTATTTCTTGTTTAGTTTCGCTTGTAGTTTCTTGTTTTTATTCTTTTCTCTTCTGATAACTTCTATGGCACACAACAATTATTCTCAGTATTCAACTTATGCCTCTTCATATTATTCTTCAAAATCTTATTTATCAAATTCTTCTACTACCATGAATAGAACTCTTCATGTCTCACTTTAACTGACTTCATCGTCATCTGATGATGAGATATCTTCTTTGGTGCATAAGTTTTTCTTGAAAACTTTTTTTGTGGTTCTTTTGCCTTTATATGTTTGTTTTCTATTTGAGTAACCTTCATCATTTCTCTTTTTCTTATGAGGATATTTGTTAGAAAAATGACCAATACCATCACAATTAAAACAAATCAAAGGAAGCTTACCTATATACATGCCATTGGTTCCCTTGTTCAATCTTCTGACAAAGTTGGCCGCTTGTTCATCATCTTCCGAGATGCCACTGCTACTTCTATGTTCTTTTTCTTTTTGTTTTCCCTTTTTCTTTGTCCTTTTGGATGCTTTGAAGGCTGCTTCTTTTATATCTGGATTTTCCTATTTAGTTCTCATTTCATATGCTTTGAATATTCCATTTAGTTCGTCCATGCTAATTGAGTTTAGATTTTCTTTTTATTCTAGTGTTGATATCTTAGGGTCAAATATCATAGGAAGAGGTCTTAGTATCTTTTGAACAATTACAGATTCTTTGATTTCTTTTCCCAATCCCAAGATTGCATTTACTATTTCATTGACTCGTAAAAAGTAAGCTGCAATATTCTCATCTTCCTTCATCTTTAGTTGTTCAAACTGACCTCTGTAAGTTTGAATCTTTGTTTCTTTGACTTTTGAATCTCCTTCATAAATATTTTGAAGTTTGTCCCAAATATCTTTAATAGATTTACAATGTGAAACATTGGTGAATATCGATTCTCCAAGACCATTCAAAAGTGCATTTGTGGCTTTTGAATTATTCTCACTGAGTTTCACTTCTTTGTCATTTGTCGATGGAACTGCTGGAGCTGTGTATCCATCTACAATTGATTTCCAAATTTCAAATCCCTGTGCCTGTATATATGTCTTCATTCTTATGCTCCAAAATGCATACTTCTGTCCATCAAACTGTGGTATTCCATTTTTATACATGTTGTTTCTCTCCATGACATACCTTTCAGTGGTTAAACTGATTTCTGAAGGAATTTTCTTTGATACCAATTGTTGGATTACTCAGAGGGGGGTGAATCAGTATTAGAGCAATCTAATCCTTTTTAACCATAAATGCAAGTGTTATATCAATGTAGCATTATCATCCAATATTTGCATAGTAAATAAACAATGAACAAATGAACAATCATACACATACACAGTACACCGGTGTTTTTACGTGGAAACCCAAAGTGGGAGAAAACCACATAATGCTTTTTCTTATATGTCTTGAAGAATTACATTCATTGGAAGCACTAACTTCCTTTGTTTTCTAGTTGCAACTGGAAGGAGGCTCCAACCCCCTAGTTTCTCAGGATACAATCCGAGGGAAGATCCAACTCCCCAATTCTCTGGCTACAACTAGAAGGAGACTACAACCCCCTATGTTCTCTGGCTACAACCAGAAGGTGGCTACAACCACCTATCCTTGCCCCGCCCAACCACCCTGACGTATAAGTAGAATTATGGAGCCACTGTCACACTATCACTCTAAGATATACTGCTGTAAACCTGTACCAAACAACCTATACCAATAACCTAAACCATGCATCAACCATGCATCAACTTGTACCTCAACCTCAGCCAAAATCCCTCATCAATTTCATCATCCGAATCTGATTTGTAACTCTTTAATAGAACTGGTGTATATGATCACATACCTGCAAACCTTCCTTAACTTTAACAACAAGAGACTAGATTTTTCATCAAACTTTACTTTAGTCTCACATGATTAGTTTTGGATTAGTCAACAACCCTAACTTGAAATAATCATAACTATGTACCTGTAATGAATAAAGATCTGAAAATAGTACACAATGTTCTTTAGTGTGTTTTGTGCAATTCCTCCAGGTGTCACTATTTGGAACCTTTTAGAAAAGGAGTTATAGTAAAAATGGCATACCTTGTTGAATTCTGGCTTATTCTAGAGAGTGAAATTGTAGAGCGTGCCCCACATGGAATATTTGTTGTATGGATATGAAAATTTTACAAAGAATACTATAGAATGTACTCTAACCAATACATTTTGTCTTAATGAATTTGGATCTGTTATGAAGAAGTTATGTCATTTTTACCCGAAACACCTGTTTTAGACTAGTTTCAGGACTAGCCACAAACCATATTTTCTATGGAGTGTAAATCCAAAAATACAATGACCCACAAGCTAAAATTCGTACCACAACTACTTGGATATGTTTCCTCAATGGCCTCCCAATTTCATGGTCTGAATCATTCTAGAAAAAAAGTTATTGCGAAAATGGTGAGATGACCTGTACATACATACATACATACATACATACATACATACATACATACATATATATATATATATATATATATATATATATATATATATAGTTTAGAGAATTTACATGGAGGATGAAGCCATCAATAAGTGTTTTTATCTTTGAGTTTTGGAAACTTTCTAAGTGTGTCTCTCGAGTGTTTAAAATGTGCAACCTTACACCTTTTATGGTGACTTGTTGTAAAAAGACCAAGTGCAATGGAGCCTATAGTTGGGTGGAAAATCGTTTTTCCTTAGTCAATTGGTTTGTCTACAACATTCAACATATAAGTCTATCATCTTTGTTCCAAAATTCTGATATATATATACATATATATTTTGTTTACAAAATTTACATAGAGGATGAAGACATCAAGAAGTGTATTATCTTTGAGTTTTGGAAACTTTCTATGTGTTTCCTGTGTATCTTTTGGGAGTTTAAAAGGTGAAATTTTTGATAAAAGAACCATATTGATATCCTTTTGAATTTCCTACGTAATTTAAGGGTTATACATTGTTAAAGAATCACATTTAAAGTTTTTTTTGTACTTCTTGGGTGTATCAAGGAATGCCCTTTGTTGATTACTATTCATGGACTGGATTGTATGGTCTACAAAGTGTTTGTAGAAATGTGTTCATCGTAGAAATAAATTGGATTCCTACATAGTGTTTGTAAAAAGGTGTCAATGGCTGAAATAAAATGTATGCATGCAAAGTGTTTGTAGAAAAGTGTCAATGGCTAAAATAAAGTGTATGCCTGCAAAGTGTTTGTAGAAAGGTGTCAGTGGCTGAAATAAAATGTATGCTTGCAAAGTGTCTGTACAAGGTGTCAATGGATGAAATAAAATGCATGCCTGCAAAGTGTTTGTAGAAGTGTGTCAATGGCGACTATAAAGTATATGCCTGCAAAGTGTTCGTAGAAATGTGTTGATGGTTGAAATAAAACGAATGCTTGCATACAATTGTTGTAGGAATCTTTTGGGCATGTAAAATAGAGTGTTGAACGTTTTGGGTTGAATGATTGAGTTGATTTAATATAAAGACATATTGTATATCCTTGTTGAGTATTTTTTCTGGGTGAATCTCTTTAGATGACAAATGTTTTGAAGGAAACAAATTGTGGCCCACTTGGGCATAAACACTGAGCTAAGTTGTTTATGGAACAAATTGATTTCGGTATTGTGCATATCATAGCCTTTGTGCATAGATCTTATTTTGAAACATTCTATAGATAAAACAATTATATAATCATATTTTTCAACTCTTGTGCGAATGATATCCAAGATTGGGTTGTTATGATTAATGAACAAAATGAGTTATGTCACAAGATATCTATTGAATGAATATTATGATTGAAGTACTATATTTAATAATTAAGAAATTGCACTTTTAATAATTGGGCAAGCATCTCTAAATTCTTATAGTTTGCAATGAAAGTTGCAATATGAGAATGCATTTGTGATACTTGTGTGGTTGTAGATAGAATTTATGGAATGTATCACGAGTAGGGAAATCATACTCCACTTTGATTCCTTTCTTTTGTTTTTGAAAATCTTAGTTCTCGAAAAGAAGGACCCATCATCGGGGGAGGGGTGAATTTTATTTGAGAGAGACACCCCATTCCAATAATATAATATCATCGGAATTATTTCTATTAGTGCGAACTAATGTTTTTTAATTTCTTTAATTTTATTAATATGTGTGCTAGTTAGACAAACTTATTTTATATTAATAAATGAGTATCTTTTGCGTGCCCAAGTATTATGATAGTTATAATATGGATTAATTTAAATAATAAAATATATAAAGATAGTTAACTTGTAAAGATATTTAGGTAAATTGTATATTTCTTTTATAAAATGCATTATGTGTAAATACCAAGTTTTTATTAATATTTAAAAGAAACAATTTATTAAAAAAAACAAGGTTTAAATATTTTCTTAAATTTTAAAATTAGAAGTACTATAAATTTTTTATAGAGTAAAATCAAATATGGAAAATTAAAGCTTTTAAAGAACATATCAAAAAATTCAAAGTGAGAAGCTTAAAAATTTAAGCAAATGAGAATATCTTGAACAAGGTAGTGCCCCCAAAAGTACTTAAATTGGGAACATAGTAAAATATTTCAAAGTTTAGTTAGTTGAAGGGTAATATCTCAAATGGTTAAAAAGTAGGTTTCACATTCTCCTTACCTGAGTTCCATCTTTAATGGGACATTTAACCCATATATAAAACTAACATTCCCCTGAAGGAAGGGAAAAGAACATTAAAGAGAATATATGATATATATGTTATAATATTTTTTTTTAAGGGTATTACACATTGTTATTATTCAGCTTCTTTATCATGGTATTTTATTTTTTTCAAATACTTTTAGGTCATATGTTACATAAACATACTTATTCTTTTATGATTTACTTGATTCATCTTAAGCTTTATTCAAAACTTTATGAAGTTTGTAGGTTCTTTGTGTATCACTTTTTTGCATTTTTTACTTGTAGGTTTTTTAGGTTTTTTGTGTATCACTTTTTTGCATTTTTTACTTCTTGTTATTTGTGTAAGCAAATAAAAGTTATATAATTAATTATTTTTAATTATTTCATAAATTACAAATATATCATACAAACATAAATATGATATGTGATGGTTCCACAGAAATAAGATCTACTAATTTATTTTTTCAAATAAATATTAAAAATTTATTTTTAAATAAAAATGCATTTGTAAGGATTTGAATACGATACAAATTCTTCTATTGACTTTGAGCATTGGGAGTGGTTCTTCACATGATTTAAACATTGCTCTAATAATTTCCCTAATACTTCATAATATTATTAACTAAGTTTAAGATGTTTTTTCCTTTTATTTTTTCTTATTAATGTGGGGGAGAG
Organism: Picea engelmannii; assembly: GCA_009831015.1. NCBI lineage: Eukaryota > Viridiplantae > Streptophyta > Pinopsida > Pinales > Pinaceae > Picea > Picea engelmannii. The sequence goes on from ML794025.1 coordinate 205,415, forward strand.
GAATGACTACTTGTAAAGGTCAAATACTTTTTTTTATTAGAGCTTCCATTTGAGCATTCGACATAATTGACAATATGGTGGGGATAAATTACTAACAAATATAAACAACTTATCTATTCTAGCAAAAGTAGTAGAGCTTTTAGAGGTATTGAAGATAATCAAAGTGAAGCTTTATGATTTGAACTTAACTATCATGAAGGAATGTGTAATCAATACGTGAATGATATTTTTGTTGGGGATTAATAACGAGTATGTGGTGGAGCTTATGGAGAAGTAAGCTTTCTTGCCCTGTATCACATAGAACCTCCAAGAGTGTCTCAATGAGATTGAGGTCATTGGCCTATTTTTAGATAAAAATAAAAATAAAAGTATAAAAAAAACATCTAAACAAAAAAATAGTTGAGAATTCATTTTCTAAAAAATTGAATAATTATTAATGAGATTGAAAACAACTATTTAATTTAAAAACAAGTTAATAAATATTAAAATGTAATTGTCAAAATTACTTAAAAATAGAGAAGAGTCTCCTCTTCCATTCAAGATAGAGAAGACTCTCCTCTTCCATTCAAGAAATAAAAAACCATACACCCAAAAGTGACACCACTATCTCCTTTACCATTCAAGCAATCACAAGTTATACACCCGAAAATGACACCACTCCAAAAGTGACACCACTATCTCCTTTTCCATTCAAGAAATCAAAATACATACACCCAAAAATGACACCACTCCAAAAGTGACACCACTATCTCCTTTTCGATTCAAGAAATCAAAAGCCATACACCCAAAAATGACACCACTATCTCCTTTTCCATTCAAGCGATCAAAAGCCATCACCCAAAAATAACACCACTCCAAAAGTAACACCACTATTTCCTTTTCCATTCAAACAATAAAAAACTATACACCAGAAAATGACACCACTTCATTAAAGTGAATATTAGTAAAATACAAATTTTCAAACATAAAAATATAATGACATATATCCAACAAAAGTTCTATGCTAAAAAAATATATGTAAAAAAAAACCTTCCTCCTAATTTAAATATATAAAAGTTTAATATGGTAAATAATTCATTTATTAAATAATATATAAAGGTTTAATATGGTAAATAATCGAATTATTAAATATAACTAAGTGACAACAATATTTTAAAACCATACATTCCACATGTACATGTACATGTGCATCGTTGAAGAATAAAAACATATTATATCCCAAGTTAAAAAATCACCTAATAAGTTAGGTCAAATATTTGCCACATACATATTGCATTTCATTTTTTTCCTGATATTTAATATGTATCTTTTCAATTTTACGTCGAATTTTCATAATAAAAACAAAATACGACTACTACAATATGATAAAACTTTAATCTAAGCACTTCTTCCTAAACTAATAATTTCATTATAAAGTATCAGTTTAAGCAAAACACTTTAAAATGCAAGGCAAACACATTATTTAGAAGTAAATAGAAGTGAACTTTAACGCAAGTGATTAAAAAAGAGTTGATTTTTTCCGTTTTTTATTTTAACTTTAATCTTATTTTTAAAAGTTATTTAAAAAAAAATGAAATTAGTAGTAAAGTTATACTTTACTCTTTAAAATATTAAGTGTAAATTAAAAAAAAATGAAATTAGTAGTAAAGTTATTTATACTTTTCTCTTGAAAATATTAAGTGTAATAGAAAATAACAAATTAAAATAATTATAAAACATTTAAAATTTAAAAAATATATATATAAAATTAGTAGTAAAATTATTTATACTTTTCTCTTTAAAATATTAAATATAATAAAAAATAACAAATTAAAATAATTAAGAAACATTTAAAATTTAAAATAGTGTATGATTTGTTAAATTTATTTATTAAAATTTTTATTCATTTGTAATATTCTTTTATTTTATTGAATATAAAACATTAATTTTAGATGGTTAAGTTTTATGGTTAATTTCTCGAAACCACGTGATGTTGTAGTATAAGAAGTAGGATAAAAATGCAAATAGCTCAATTCTCACCAAAATTCGGTGATTAATCTTGTTTTGTTAAGTACAGTGTTTCGAGTCTTCGAACCCATGTTTTAAGAATACCATATAAAAAATAAAAAATAAAACGTTTCACTTTAGAAGGGTTACTTTAAAAAATTAAAGTTTAGTTGTTTTTTTTATCTTCTTTAATATGTTGTAGTGAATATTACATTATATAAGGCATCATATAAGTTTTAATTATAGTTCACTTTAGACTTAGTCATACATTATATAATGCATCATATAAGTTTTAATTATAGTTCACTTTAGACTTAGTCATACAATGTAGTATAATATATGCTTTAATTCAAATTGGTTAATTATTTCTAGGCTTTGATTTGGTTAGGTCAAAGTGTATTTTTCCTTAATTTTGATTAAACACAATAATTCATCTTGTTTGTAATATGGATGTGCTTTCTATTATCCCAACGCTACAAATATTTTGGAGTAATTTCCTTGATTTTTATAAAAGTTTTTATTAGTTTAAATTTAATTAGTATAATTTATGTTAAGTTTAGTTTATAATTTTTGTTAAATTTTTAATTAAATTAAATTTTATGATCTTTGTCAAAATTTTAAAAATAAATAGCAATCATGGTTTTGAAGGATTCAAACCTGGGAAGAGGACGAGGCCGTGGTGGAGGACTCCGACAACTTGCTGAATATTCCTATGGCTTGTGGCCAGGACGAGGCAGTGATGAAGAAGATTATACATGAGACATGGCTTTACAGGAAGCACGGTTTCCCAAACTGGTTATTTGATGAAAAAGCTCTAAGAACAACAACAATGCCACAATGTGATCAATGATAGGGTGTTGACTCTAGTTCTATTAGGAGGGGGGAGGTATTGTGATCTGAAATTCATTTTTAAAAGACTTGGCTAAGTTTTAAGCATGTGTTAAATTACCATTCAAAAACATAAATGAGGAAGGAGATTTTAATGAAAGAATGTTGCAACCATCTTAAACAATACATAATAGAAAATAGACATAAGGATTAACAAACCATAACACCAATCTTGTTAACGAAGTTCGGCAAGGTTGCCTATGTCTCCGGGCCTTTGTCTCTGTGGAGGAGGCTTTCTTACTAATTTCTTCAAATGCTCAAAATGTACATAAAAATTGCATCAAATGGATTTCAGACTGGTCTCATTGGGTTCTTCTCGACCTCAAGAATCCAACGCAACCGAGGACACTGAAAAAAGACTAACTCTAACTCCCACAAATGACCTCCAAAGCTTGCTTCCTCAATGGCTTCCCTGCATAAAAATGGCTTGAGATTCACAATTCTTCAACATTTCTCTTGTTCTGAACTTGTTTAGTTTGTCAAAAACCTTTGGTTTATATAGATTATGAGTTGGGGGTCGAAATCCAACTTCCCCCCAAGATCTGGCCTCTTTCTGGGCTCCATATCCACTCTTTTTGGCCAAAAATCCACAAAAATCAGCAAAAATATATTAATATAAGGTAAAATCCCACTAAATTGGCAAATAATTGGTTAAGCACCCGAAAATAGGGCGCATGCCCCTTTTTGTGGTCGCATGGGTGACATGTGGCCTTGTACTAGACCCTTTAAGCCCCCATGCCTAGGCCGCGCCCTTGGTCACAGGATTCTCCCATGTGACCTGGCCTCCATTCGGTGCGCCTCTCTTAAACATAGGAAAGGGCTAATGTTATTTTTTTTTTAAAGTAGGAAAACTTATAAAGTTAAGTGCTTTCCCATATGGCTAACACATTGGTTTTAAGACTTTGCTATGTGGACAAGTCATAGGTTCAACTTCCATGGAGTTATACAACATTTTTCATTCATCCCTTTTAGGCCTCATCAGGGTGACACACGGCACCCTGTGATTGGACCATGTGTCAGCCCATGGTTGGCCAAAACCACACCATGTGGACCAATCACCCCTTGCCACTTGTCAACATCAGAAACTGCCAAATGTTGAGATCTGAAATACCATGTGTCGGTTGCAGGAGCTGCCACTTGTCGAGCACAAAAGTTGCCAAGTGGCACATGCTGAAGATGCCATATGTCACTTTGACTCTTTGACTTTTTGCTAGAGAATACCAAATTTTCCAACTGCCATACCTTTCTCATACGACGTTTGTTTTTCGATCCGTTTACGCCAACAGAAATATTGCGATGAGCACTTCGTGATCATGTTGTTTTCTTGAACATTTGAGAACTTTGTTTTTTGAACCTTTCAAGATCCATTTTGGATCATATTGTCCACCATTTATCCTCTGAATTCTGTAGTCATGAGAGGGTTGTGCTAAGCCATGCTCCCATAAACATGTGATGGCACATAGTAGTTGCTTGCTAAGGAAGCTTGATCAAGATAGTTGGCACTTCTTCTTATGGGTTCTGTCTGAAGTATGTTAGCTCAATTTAGTTGATGCTCCAGTGTAGTCCAGAAGGAGGAAAGAATATGATGTGGAATATGGAAGTAGGTAGGGAGGAAGGGTGATCAAGTGTACTTGAGAAATTTGTTTGGAATTATAAATGCAAACTTATTGCCTTACTTAGTCCCTTTTGTGTATTAAATACTTGCTTAATTCATTATGATGATCTTGGTGTAATGTTCAATTCGTATTGGATTGTTTTGGCTAATGAATTATTGTAATTATGTTAGTATAGATTATTGAATGATGCATTATTGGATTTATTGTACTACCTACTTGGTTGTGATCATACAAGAATTATGGATTAGAGGTAGTGATTAGTTATTATTAGTACATACACAATTTATGTGTACGCTAGCTATGCATTTATGCTACTACAACTACTTGATGTATTAGTTATTGAACTAAGTTATTAATTACTTAACTAATGGTTGAATAATTATGGAAATTAAATTGCATAGGTAAATATCTAGCTGCATTAAATGCTCTCCTTGACTTGATTCATTGGTTGGCATGGTGCATTAAATGAGTTTGGTGGTTTTCATGTAGTTAGGGAAAATATTTATGTTTTAATTATAAGATTGCATGAGAAAAGAGGAAAATGACTCACAACTTTGTTTTTAATTACTTTATTGAAATCATTTAATATTGTATTTTAAATTACTCTTCCCAAAATATCTAGAGGGGGTAGATGAACATTAATGGAAATGGTTGAATAAACCTTGAAAATGGGGAAGAAAATGGGGTAAGGCAGTGGATCGCTCGAGGGGATAGGGGGGGTTGAGTGAATGGGGAGAAGGATTTTTTGTTTTTGGAAGGAAATACTTGGATCTATGAAAACAAAGACTATGGACTATGAGGTGGAGAGTGATTGTTGAATTGAACGATGAATTGTGGAAGGTTGACATACTGGTGGGTTGGGTGTTGTTCTTGAGCTTTGGGAAGGGAGGGATAGAAAACCCTCGAAGGTTTCCTAGATCTAGGGAGCTAGAGAGGTTGTTCCTATTTGGTTGGAAGGTTAAAAATACAGTTGGGCATCCCAATTCGCAAAATATGACAACCAATCTATCGGGAGCTAGACTAAATCAAACATAATAAGAGGTATTCCTCCTTATCATAAGTATTTTTATTAATTGCTAAATAAATTGTTATAATATGTTGCAAATGTTATTTAATGGGTTATGAAAATGTTAGATGAATTATGCTATTAATCTAACAAGAAATAGTATTTAAGCATAGAGGGGCTTCCGCAGTGCAACATATTAGATATCATTTTCAGGATTAACTGTGTAGAGTAAGTCATTAATCCATGACCCATATCCATGAGTATTAGTCGCAACTGACCAGTAATTCTCGTTATTTGAATAGTCCACTTAGCACTCATTGCATCAGGTGATGCTCACAGGGGTGAAGAAATGGGATTGAAACTAGCGAAATGAATTGCATAGCATCAATCATCACTTACGGGGCTCACACCCAGTAACCAGGACTTCCCAAGTGGTCACCCATCCCAAGACGCTTCTAGCTCAAGTGCGCTTAACTATGGAGTTTTCCCCACAATCAAGCCCACTTAGCTTGCTACCCCATTTGCAAAACCTTAGAAATTATTGTGCCTTATGAACTATCCAGTTAGAGCTCCCTTCACTCGTATTATTTAAGCATAGAGGGGCTTCCACAGGGCAACATATTAGATATCATTTTTGGGATTAAATGCATAGTGTAAGCCATTAATCTATGACCCATATCCATGAGTATTAGTTGCAACTGACCAATAATTCTCATGATTTGAATAGTCCACTTAGCACTCATTGCATTGGGTGAATAGTCCACCAAGAAATAGTATTGTTTTAAATTTTGAAAATTATATATATATATATGAAAAAATGTCTAAATTAGATAAGAGAATAAATACACAATTTCATGACCCATAATTGCCCCCAAGAGGTCTTACACATGGTATTATAGCTCTAGTTAAAAAATTGGAGCTTAGGGGATACCTACCTATAACTAACTGAAATGTAATATAGTGTAATGTATGAGAACCAAAAAATAGAAGCAAACCAAAAATGGAAACAACCTAGAAGCTTGAGAAGGGCTCGCAATTTGGAAATAAGTTCCATATTGCATGACAAAGAATTGTGCTAGCTAGATAACATCTTTACCAACTAAATAACTCTAAGAAAATACCTAAAAAAATAGAAGAGAAGTAGCATTAAAAGAATCCTAAAATGCCTATGGACATTTCATAAACTTGTACACCTGTGAAGGCCACCTATTTACCCATTAAAGCCACTTGTTCACCTATAAAAGGCTAGGGGGACAAAGGAAATAACAAGAGTTAGATGAGCACATACATTCTTTAATATTAAAAAAAGGATATGAGAGGCTGAAAAGGCCACCTATCAACCTCTTAAAGCCACCTATTCAGCTGTAAAAGGAAAGGGGGACAAATGGAGTAATGAAGGTATATATATATATATATATATATCACAAGCCTAGTCAATCTTAGACTTAGCTACAAACCAAAACCAGGTTGAGTCGAAGGAGCTACGCCACTAGCGAACCAAAGGAATCACAACCTTGGGGTTAACAACCAACAGACACAGAACTGAGCCACACCTAGAAAAATAAGGGAGAGGCCATCCATGGTCATGCCTAGGCCGATCGACCATGGGCCACAACCATGCACCTCTGTGCTTAGAAACAACAACAAAAAAAAAAAACCTAGCGAATGGGAGTGATGAACGAGGGATTTGTTTTAAGTTTTTTTTTTTACCACCGGGAAGGAGGGGAAGGAATGTGGACATCATGCAAGCCCTCGTATTGAACCAACATTATTTATTTATTTATTGTTTTGTTTTGTTTTGTTATTTATTATTTAATTTAATTATTATATTTATATATTTATTATTAGAATTATGAGTACTTCATTCCTCCTAATCACTAGAGCTAAATTCAATTGACTAATAACTTCTCTACATATAATGGATATATCTGGCTTGGTCATGACCTTAAAATTAGATTATAATAATCGATAATGTATTTCTTTAAAAACTATATATAGTTGAATATATCTGGCTTGGCTGTTGTAACATCCCCAACATCTAGCTGGGCTTATTGTAGCATCCCCAACATCCAACTGGGCTATTCCACACAAAGTTTTTGAACTGTAGGCAAATTAAACATATACACACATAAACTCTCGCAAAACTTTATATATATAACTTAAAACAGACAAATACATTTTGTAAATGCACAGATTCATACGAAAATAACAACAAACATATACATGCATCATAGACATGCATTATTCATAAATATAAAAACAGGTATAAACCACACATAGGAAAAACCCATAAAAATAAACGCATACACAATAATGCAGCATGTAATTTAACACAAAATGGACACTTATCTTGGTAAAAATATCACCAACTACGTGCATACCTTCCACAAACCTCCCAGCCTTAGACCACGCTGCTCATCACTCTCAACAATGGGTCATCCCCAAGCTGGGACTAAACTCCACCCAGGTAAAGGGGTTCCTAACCAGGCTGATGTATCTCAGACAACAGGAAGGATTCTATCACAGGTTCCTACTCAAACTAACAACCTACAGTCCCTCATTCCCCACATGCATGTCCCACCCCAGGAAGTGTGCCCCTTCTCTGCTCAACAGTCCTTTGGTTGCCCCACTTCCTTTCCGGGCTTCAGCAACAGGCCGGAAAGGAAGTCTCAGATCCCTGTAGCTGCAGTTTGGCACCTTCTAGAAATCAATTCCCAACAATTCTCTCACCTAGAGAGAAATTTCTCATGGGCCTGACAACCCGCCTCTTCAATATCCCATGGGCTTGACAACCCGCTTCTTCAGTCCAGCTCCCAAACTAACCAGGTACATATACATGTATGGGTATGGACACAGGTATAGGTATAGGTATGCATGACAACTGAATGAGTGAGTAAATGCTCATGGAATGAATGAATGAATGGCTGCCCCCCAAATGAACTAAGTCCAAACTATGTGTATACATGTTCCTAACTTGACACTTGTCATGTTGAGAGCTACTTTGGCCCATTTGTCCCCATCCTTAGAACTTAGGATAAAATAATTATCCATACTTTATACTTTAATGAATATTAATATAATATTCCTTTTTGTCTTAAGCTCCCTAGCTTATCCCTTTTCCTT
>ML794025.1:214105-227899 GCA_009831015.1 Picea engelmannii
CTAACTAGTGGAGTTCATTCCCCCATACTCTTTTATCGTGGTCGGTCTACACACAATGATGTATTATATTAATGATAAGACATATATACAAAGATAGGCTCACTAGCCTTTAACATCTAGGCTCTTCGACCTAATTCAACACATAAACCTCCTAGATTATAATAATTGGTTCACTAGCCTATACAACACAACATATACACAAAGGCTCCCTAACCTCAAAATCGCGCGCACTTAAGTTTGTTGCGCGTGGTATCCTGGAATGTGCACACTTCATCACTTTAGTGCGTAGTACATGTGCGCACTATACCATGGAAGGTGCATACACAAATGATATCAAACAACTCACCAGATTAAGTACATTTACATTTACATTTACAGTTGGGGTTCGGCCTAGAGGTATTACATTCCCCTCCCCTTATTTATGCACTGTCCTTAGTGCATTATGTACACATATACAACCAAAATTTTAAAAATCCTAAAAAATATGTGGGTATTCTTCTCGCATAGCATCTTCATGCTCCCAAGTTGTGTCCTTAGGACTGTACTAGGTCCATTGGACCTTTACAAGCTCTATGGCTCGATTCCAGAGCTGTTTGATTTTTTGGTCTAGAATGCATACCATATGTACTTGAAAAGCACCTTCTTGCTCCACCTGAATCACATTCCAATCAATAACATGATTAACATCATGTATATATTTCTTAAGAAATGATACATGAAACACATTATGAATTTCCATTGATGTAGGCAAGGCAAGCATGTATGCTACATGCCCAATCCTCTCTAGGATTTCAAACTACCCAAAATAGAGAGCTATCGACTTTGAACAATTTCCCAACTTCAGGAAACTTTTGTTGGCCTTCACTTTCAAGAATACATGGTCCCCTACTTTAAATTCCCTGTGAGTTCTGCCCTTATCAGCATAGCTTTTCTTCCTATCTTGAGAAGCCTTTAAATTTTGTTTTATTTTCAACATTTGCTCTTCCATTTCCCTGAGTAATTCTGGCCCAACTACTACTCTATCTATTGGGTTGTCCCAACTTACTGGTGTGTTGCACATTCTTCCATAAAGTGCCTCAAATGGGCTCATCTTTTGAGATGCTTGGTACCCATTGTTATAAGCAAACTCTACTAAGTGTAGGTAGTATTCTCATTTTCATGGTTTATCCATCACATACATCCTCAACATATCCTCAATCACTTGATTCACCCTCTTTGTTTGTCCATATGATTATGGATGATAAGCTATGCTAAAATTTAAATTTGCTCCAAATCCATTAAATAATTATTTCCAAAACTTTGATGTAAATTTTGGATCTCTGTCAAACACAATTGTCTTGGGTATACCATGTAATCAAGCAATTTATCTCATATAAACATCATCAGTGTTGGTTGCCTTGTGAGTGAGATTTACTGGAATAAAATGAGAAGCTTTAGTAAGATTATCCACCACTACCATAATAGAATCATGTTGCTTGTTTGTTCTAGGAAGTTTAGTGATGAAATCCATTATTACAACTTCCCATTTCCACTCAGGAATGGGTAATGGATGTACCAAACCAGCTGGATGTCTATGCTCAACCTTGATCTTTTGACACTCCAAACATTTGGAAATAAAATCATCAACTTATTTCTTCATTCCTGGCCAATAATATTGGCTCTTGATAGCTGCAATAGTTTTCTTATAACCTGGGTGCCCAACATAAGGTACCTTATGCATTTCTCTCAATATCAAATTTTTCAATTCCTGGGAATTTGGTACATAAATTCTACCCTTGTACATAAGAATTTCATCATTTTCTAGCTTATAGTCTTCAATTTTCTGCTGCAAAATACCTTCTTGTAATTTTGTCACTAATTCCTTGTATTGAAAATCTGATTTTGCATCCTCTATGATTATGTCTTTCAAATATGATTGGTACATGATTACGGTTGTAGCATGCAACTCATGCACCCTTCTACTAAGTGCATCAACCACCTTGTTCTCTTTCCCTTTGATGTGCTTTATATCAAAGTCATATTCACTGAGAAATTCTAACCACCTGCTTTGCCTAGCATTTAGAGTTGGTTGATCAAATAAATATTTCAGACCATTATGGTCTGTCCTCAGCTCAAACCTTTTTCCCATGAGGTAGTGCCTCCACTTCCTCAAGGCATGCACTATATCTTCCAACTCCAAATCATGAGTGGCATAATGCCTTTCATGTTCCTTCAACTTCCTTGATTCATAACATACAACAAACCCATTTTGACTAAGGACTGCACCAAGTCCTTCTTTACATGCATCTGTGCATATGATGAAGTCTTCATTTGGATCTGCAATCCTTAAAATTGGAGCACTAGTTAATAATTGTTTCAAGTGTTGGAAACTCTTTTCACAATCCAATGTCCACTGAAACTTCACACCCTTCTTTTGCAAGGAAGTGATTGGGTGTGCAATCTTTGAGAATCCTACAATAAATGTCCTATAATATCTTACAAGGCCCATGAATGATCTAACCTTTGTCACATTATTTGGTGCGGACCATCCTCTAATGGCTTCTATCTTCTCAGGATCCAATGATATCCCTTCCTCTGAAATGATATGCCCCAAATAATGAACTTGCTTCTAATAAAATGAGCACTTGCTCACTTTGTCATACAACTGATGCTCCCTTAATACTTGTAATACCATCCTCAATTGTTGTTCATGCTCTTCCTCTGACTTAGAACATATAATAATTTCATCTAAAAATACAATGACAAACTTATCTAAGTATTCTCTGAAAATACCATTCTTTAAACACATGAAGACAATTGGTGCATTTGATAACCCAAATGGCACCACTGTGAACTCATAATGACCATACCTTGTTCTGAAAGCAATCTTGCTGATGTCTTGTTCTTTAATTCTTACTTGATGATAACCTAACCTGAGATAAATCTTGGAGAATACTTTGCATCTTTCAACTGATCAAAGAGATAATTGCTATTTGGCAAAGGATACTTATTCTTCATAGTTACTTTGTTCAACTGCCCAAAGTCAATGCAAAGTCTCAATGTTCCATCATTTTTCTTCACAAATAAAACTGGGCACCCCAAGGTGACACACTTGGGCATATATACCCTTGCTTCAGAAGATCTTCAAGTTGCATTTACAATTCCTTCAATTCTGTTGGTGAAGGAAACTCTAGGGTACCTAGAAGAAACTACCAATAATTGTTTTAAGAGTTTATTTTTTAATGGTATTTATTTTTTAAATTTAATTTTTTAAATATATAAAATAAATAAATTATTATTAACAACTACAACAACAATAACAATAACAATAAAAATACCAATAAAAAATAAAATAAAAATTTAGAGAGTTTGGTAGGCCCATGCACTGAAGGGTCTTAATGCAATGTTGGTGCAACTAACAAGGAGAAGGGAATGCAATGCTAGTGCAACTAACAAGGATAAGGGAATGCAATTCTAGTGCAACTAACAAGGAGAAGGAGAAAAAAGGGCACCTAGAGGAAATTACCAAGTTTTAGATGTTCATTTGAACCCCTGACCTATAGACTCCTTTCCTTAAGTGTTTGCTCATTACGAGCGAATTTCAAAGAAATTTACACCTACACATGCATGTGTGCATATAGATAAAAATTAGAGTGCCTTAACCCTTCAACCTTGGGTTGCGACACATCAATATGGTTAGGACATGTGGAAATCAAGGCCGAGGATCACCATAGCAAGGGTCATTGACGCCGACACTATTGCTACCATCACTTGAGCTAGCTCTCATCTTGCACTCTCTGGAGACTATAAATGAGACACTCAAAGGACACTCAAATCGATATTGCTCATGTGGTTGGCCCTCTTGGACAAAGTATCAACTTAGGATCATTTACAAAAAAGGGGGAAGGAGGTTCCTTGCACATGTCCCTTGTGCATGATCCTTTTTTTGTATTGTGCTTATTCTCATCGGGTTTGGATGGAGGTTGAAGGGTTTCTAGGTTTTGAATCTTGATCATCTGTGGAGTGGTTGTAATATTGAGGCTAGTTTTTAAATCTGGTTCTCAAGGAAGGAAATGGAATGTTTTCAAATAGTTCCTTATCTAGTGTTGTGGGGAATATGGCTTGCAAGGAATGTCTATCTGTCTAAATATACTTAGATCCCCTCCTTCAAAGTTTCGGCTCATGTGATGGGGCTACTTCCTTTCTATAAAGAGGTTCCCAAGCAACCTATTCATAGGGGGGTTGGTGGTTTTAGGTGTATAACACTATTCCATGGGGATATTTTGATGGATCTTGTTAAGGAAAAACCATCACTCTTGGAATTGTTTTTACATACTTTCTTTTTGATGCACACTAATTTTATTTCAAAGCAAATCTGGGCAATGGGACTAACAACTCGGGAGAAATGATGACTATTTTTTATTTGCTGAAATTTGCTTTGGATAGGAAGAACTCTATAGGTTTTCGGTGATTCCTTGTTGGTTATACAGTGGATGTGTGGACAGGTACAAACTAAGAACATTGGTTTATATTCTATAATAGAGCAACTGAAAGCTCTCTTTGGAACTTTCCAAGAGATTGGGTTTAACCATGTTTTGAGAGAGCATAATCAAATTGTTGTCAATCTTTCCAAAGAAGGCCTGGATTTAATGGTGAATCACTTTGTACATTCCGAGTTCCATGATGGACAATCTGCTACAATAGGGAAGTCTACACTTAACGTATTTTAAAGGATTGTCTTATGTACAAATATGTAATATGTTGTGTTTTTGGGATAGCTTTGAGAATAATATATAACATGCCAGTCAAGTCTTGGAGGAGACAGATCTACAAATCTCTTTTTGAATTTATGTTTAGCTCGATTTAGGAGACAGATCTACAAGTCTTTTTGAATTGAATTTATGTTCCTCTTGTTAGCACCAGAAGTCACCTCTGGATTGGGCAGAGGTAAGCCCGATACCCATCAGAATTGTATGTCATGGATTGGTTATAAAAGGTCAAATGGGCGCAATCTCAAGAAAATATCATCTCAACTCAGAAAACTAGACTTATGTGCACAAGCAGATGAGGTCTTAGTTTAACTTTAGTCAATAGGTTGTAGTGAGGGTGAGTAGAAGGAAGAATTAGGTGAGAAGAATGTAGAGGTCTACTACGGACAATAGGTCTTCTAGCAACCCAAAGAAGAAAAACTTAAACTCAAGATCATATTGAGTTCAAATCATAAAGAAACTGAAAGGAATTATAACAACACTATAATCGAACATCCATCATAATGCAGTCACAATAATTCAAGCGAATCAGTCGATCATGAACTCTTTCAACATCAGAAGGAAACGAGAAGAAGTAAGAAAGTTGATTGTCATTAAACAAGAAGTCTCAAATACAGATACATAGCCAGGAAACCAGAAGCTTCATTAAGACTTTACAATACGGGAGCTTTTCTCTACCATGGACCATAAAAAATATCAAAACTGAGTATTTATACTCAGAATGACTCGCCATCACCAAGAGTGTGATCTGGCTACTACAATCAAAGATTTGCATCTGCATTTTCCTTTGTCATGTTGCACTTGCATTCTCTTGTCAGACGCAAGATCATATCAATGTGGGCTTCATAAGAAAATCCATGGCAGGGGAACTTTCAGCTACTGTCTTCCCTCCACAAACCAATTTTCAATGCTTTCTATTTAAGTGGCGAAATGAGGTTTCAACCACCTTCCCTATTTTCATTAATTACTTTCATCGGGATCAGGGCGAGGCCTAACACCCATGAATGTTCGAGGTTAGCTCACGACTCTTTCGAGTAAAAATTGGCACCCCGAGGCCATAAGGATCCTTCTCTGTGACCAACTCAGGCACGCTGATCTTTTGTGTGGCTCCATTCTCTTGTCCCATATGACCGTGGGCTGTGACCTTGTGCTTATCCATATGAAATATCAGGATTTCACATTTCGGGAGTTTTCACTCCCCTTGACTCCAAATATCCCGATGCTCAAAATCGCGAAATGGTCCACCTGGATCAACGGTCGGAATCTCTTAGGACTTGATGACCACAATCATTTCCTTAAACAACTATAGTCGCTCGTTGCTTGAATGGGTGATTATCTTTCTTTTGGCTTCAATTTCCATATGACCCCACCTTATAACTATGGGTTTAACTCTTAGGTGCATCACGATTTCATGTTTCACGAGTTCATGTTGTGCTCCATGCTCAAACCTCCAAGTCGCGAAATCACAATTGCTTGGATCAGATGACACGCGTTCCTTTGCAATGGATGACCCAGATCATATCGGCATTTCGGGACCTCAGGCCATCGAAACTTCTCACCTCAACTTTCCCGAAAAGGCCTTCTTCACGGTTCGGATCCTGCGCCACGTTCTCTTCTAAAAATGGATGGCCCGGATAATTTTGGGACTTCGCGTTTCACGATTCCTCATGACTCGACCCTTTGACTGGTCCATTCTGGGAGTCAGGGAAACATTGATCCTATTCCATGTGTTCTTCCCAGGATCAACGACTAGGATGGCATCACGATTTCGCAACTCTTCCTGACGCTATTCTTCGTGTAATTGTATGGTCCCGATCATTTGATGGCTATCGATCCAATCTACTTGATGGATCTCCGTCATTGAACACTGATCTTCCTCGCTCGCTTGATTTGCATCCACTTCAAACTGCTTCAAGTATTTCACTTGGTTCTCATGAATGTGACCTACGAGAAATCACATGGATGACTGATTGAGGACTCAAGAAAAAAAAGGCTCATCGATAGAGGTAAAGAGAAAAGAGATTGTCTTTAGGGAAAACAAAAAGGCTTAGAGCCAATACTTCTCAGGCAATATGCTAAGGAAAAATGGGTCTATCAAATGGATGAAGGCTGACAGAAGGAAAAATACAAGCCGAGAGGAAAAACCTACGATCGGGTCTACAAAAGGAGGAGAGATAGACAAAATTATAGACCTAGGTAGAAACCACAACTCACAAGACCTTGACAAGTTTATGTGCTAACATTGGCTCCACAGGGGATGGTATGCTCCCTGTGAGATACCAAGAATACGCATCTCTAGTGTCTTCACTTTGGGTTATGGAGTCTCCTATCAAAAACAAAATAAATGTAAAACAAGAATTATATTTACAATGGTGGGACGCCGACTGCATCCCTAAACAAAAAACATTTTTAGGAAGTGCCCATTTATACGACCACCAAAAACTTCGTCTCCCTCCAAATTCATCAATCTATAAGTGTTATTTGGGAACCTCTCAGAGACTTTGAAGGGGCCGATCCAAAGGGCTTCAAATTTTCCATGCTTTCCCTTGTCTTGTTTGGGCACATCCCATTTGAGTACTAGATCTCCCGGCTAGAAATCCTCTTTATTGCCTTTCCTGTAAAAGGCCAGCTTGATTTTATGTTGATGGTCATGTGCTCTTCCCATCAATTTCTCTCTACTTTGTTGCACTTCTACCAGTTGATGAATTATCCTGATCATGTCATCAGGCTCTTCTTGGTAGTCTTGGAATAATTTTGTTACAAGCAAGGCAAGCTAAGAAGGGAAAACTGCTTCAGTCCCATATACAAGTTGGAACGAAGAGATTCCCAAGGATCTCTTTGTTGTCACTCTATCATCCCACATAGAAAATTTAAGCTTCAAATCCCATGATTTCTTGTTGTCCTCCAACAGTCTTTTGATAATCTTTATAAGGATTTTGTTAGAGGATTTTTCCAATCCATTGCCTTAGGGATACTAGGGGGTAGAGTGCAACAATGCAATGTCGAACTGCTCACAAAACTTGATCAATGGTTCATCTTTGAAAGAAGCAACATTATCAGTGACAATTACGTTCGGACAACTGAACCTTGCCATAATTTCTTCAAGAAAACCAATGATCACTTTATGAGAAGTGTTCCTTGTGGGGATAGCTTATATCCACTTGGTGAAATAATATGTTGCAGTTAGGATCCACCTGTGCTGACCAATTGAAGGAGGATGAATCTCCCCAATAAAGTCTAGGCCCCACTGCTGAAAGGGACCTAGAGATACTATAGGCTTCAATGGCAGAGACTTGAGTTGTTGCTTCCCAGATAATTTCTGACATTTGATACAAGCCCTAATTTTTTCACAGAAATCAGTGAATAGATTAGGCCAATAGTATCCAGCCCTGCGAATTTTGTAGGCTGTGGTTTTACAGAAATGATGTCCCCCACAAAGGTTGTCATGGAAATCAAATATAATCCTTTGGGCCTCTTGTGGGTCTAGACATCTCAGAAGCAATCCTAGAGGGTCTTTCTAATACAATACCTGGTCAATAAGGAAATACCTAATCGCTTTGAGCTTTAAATCTCTTGCATTGCTTTTTCCCATACCATTTGGAGATCACAACTCCTGCAGGAAAAATATAATATCTTTGTACCAGGCGCATCCTTCTAATGGAGGGTTGTCCTGAGGGATTTTATCGGCCACTTCATCCTGTTGATTTTATGAACAAGCGTTGATGAATTTAACCCCCAAAGCTTCACAATTAGATTTAGCCAACAACTTGGCTAAACATTGTCCCTTGACTAGTTTGGTGGGTTTTATTTCCAGGTCAAATTCGAGGATTTTGTCAATCCACTTGCTCCTTCTCCCATCTATGTTAGGCTGAATGAGAATGTCCTTCATAGAAGCCAAAGGAACATATGCGATGATATTTGAATGTAGAACATATACTTTGAAATATTTGAGAGATTTCACCAGGGCATAGGCTTGTTTCTCCATGATATTATATTTTACCTTGGCATCCCTCAATGCTTTACTGAAAAAGGAAATGGGATGCTCCAACCCTTCATCATGTTTCTGCAGTATAACAACTACCACTGTATCAAAAGAGGCAAAGGAGAAGATCATAAAATCCTTGGAATAATCAAGACTGATAAGCAAAGGTGCTTCAGTCAGTTCCTTCTTGATTTGGTTGAAGGATCCTCTAGACTCAATATTCCATCTTACTTCGTTCCCCTTCCTGAGCATGGTTGTGATATGCTTCACCAATTCAACAAAATTTGAAACAAACCTTATCAGAAAATTGATTTTTCCCAAGAAGGACTAAACTTCTTTCTTAGATCTGGGAAGTTTTAGGGCTTGAATAACTTCTACTCTGCTTGGATCAATCCTGACCCACTCAGCTGACACAATGTGTCCCAACAATTTTCCTTCCTGCATGGAAAATAAGGACTTTTTGGGATTTAGGGAGAGACCAAACCTTATGCATTTCGAGAAGACCTTTCTCAGATGTCAACAATGTTCTTTATCATATTTGGAGAAGACTATTATGTCATCCAGATAAATGACCACAAATTTATCTCTTTCTCCAACGCAGGCGATGTCCATGGCTCGCTGGAAGGTCGCCCCTGTGTTCATCAATCCAAAGGGAATTTTGGCATACATGAATGTGCCCCAAGGAGTGGTGAAGGCTATCTTTTCTCTGTCTTCAAGCATAACAGAGATCTAATTGTAGCCAAAAAATCCATCAATCATGGAAATCCTAGATGCACCAGTCACCCTCTGCAATATGTGTTCCATCTTAGGTAGCGGGTAATTGTACTTCTTAGAGCTCCTGTTCATATTTCTGAAATCGATACAAAGTCTGATTTCTGCACTCTTCTTTATCACTAAGACCAGGTTGGATACCCACTCAAAATATCTCAAAGGGACAATGATTTGGGCGTCCAACAACTTCTTTACCTCCTTTTCCATAATAGGCAGCAGGATAGGAAATATTGATCTAAATTTCTACCTAAATGGTTTGGCCTCCTCTCTCAACGGGATCTTATGCTCGATGAGGGTTGTGTCGTATGTCCTGAGGTCTTCATAGGTCCAAGAAAACACATCGGAAATTTCTTTTAATAGATCAACATACTCATCTCTCTGCTCCCTTGACAGGCTGCTAGATAACTTGGCGAACTTTGGATCCTCCTTTATACCAATATTGCACTCGGCTACATCAACATCCTCTTCTGAACCCTTAAACTTTATTTCCACATCGTTCCCATCGAATAATATTTCTAATGGAACTAGTCCCTTCATAATGAAATTGCTAGGAAACCGAACAATATGGTGATTAGCAATTTTATTCAAAAACACTCCGGGCGAAGGGTCACCTTCAGCATCATGATCTTGATCAATATGTAATGTAGAGAAATCATCAACCGAATCAAGAAATATTATGATTTCAAGATCATCCTTGAACTAATTCCAATGCTTGATATTTTTAGGTACAGAAGGCCTATATCTAATCTCAACATCATACCTGAGCTTAGGTGGCAGTGGGATCCTGAACTGGCTCGCTGAGACGGCCAAAGAATCAACCATAGTATTTTCCTCTCTTGGAATAAATGAAATGTTGAAAGCCGAGAGGAAATTTTCAATTAGGTCCCACACCTCATTCTTGTAAGTATTTAGCCTAGGGTGCTTGGCTTGATAAACATTTTTGACATAATGGACAATTAGTTTAGCATCTCCAAATACTGCTAGTTCTTCAATTCCCATGTCTTTCGCAGCCCTTAAGCCCAAAACCAGAGCCTCATACTATGCCACATTGTTGGTAGCTTCAAATTCTACTTTATAGGACAAAGGTATGGCCTCTTCACAGGGTGACACAAAAACCACTCTGGTGCCAACACCTCCCCTAGAAGAGGCTCCGTTGAAGAAAATATTCCACACAGAAGTTATTGGGGGAGGTGTTTCGCGAAAAGAAGTGGGTTGCTTTCTGATTTCAAGAGGAGCTTCAGGAGTATCAATGAGCTGTAACAAACCAGATCCCAAATCAGTGTCGAGTGCAAAGATAGGATGATTGGTGGGATCTGATTCATCGCTAATACTATAGGTCAACTGAGCTTCTCTGTATAGTCTCCTATGCTTCCCTCCAAACAATGGAATGGTAGCATATGTGAGGTCCATATGCAAGGTTCCCCCAATTATTTTTATCCAAGATATTGAAAAGAACATGAAAAACTTGGGGGGAACATCAACCACCACGATATCTATGACCATGCTTTTCATGGGCAGCTGAAATAAGGTCACGACCAAATATTTGATGACCCCAAGGCATTGCACTCTCCTTGAATCAAACGAATATAAATCATGATAGGATTTTGTGATTTCTAATCAGAGTTCTTCCATGACAGTTTTGGGCATGAGATTATGAGATGCCTCTGAGTCCATCAGACAGTTATGCAACACCTTATCATGTATGTTCAATGATGTGTATAAAGGAGGGGATGAATCATCTCTATATTCTACCATAGGACCTAAGCTGGCTGTTGGATTTTCATCTTGGATATTTACCGAGTTTGTGGGCTGGAAAGGTGGTTTAGACCGCAACAGTTTAGAGAGCGATTTTTTGAAATCTTCATGCTTGAATAGCTCTGCAGGGGCACATGGATTATGATCTTTTGAATTCTGTGCTCAAAGCTGAAAGAGGAAAGGGACTTTAGAATTTCTCTCACTTCTAGGACATGGTATTTGGGTATCGATGAGGAGTTATGAGATTTCTTTTATTTGATGTTGTTTGCTGCATCTTTGGTAGGATTCTCTTCTCTGGAAGGCTGATCATGGACGTCATAATTCCCTTCTTGCTTCTTAGACATGAGATTGTATTTATTGGGACTAATATTGGCCTTCTCACCTTTACTTAGCTCATTTATTTGACTGTTCATGAGGGATTCCTCGTATGTAGATTGAGTTAAATGGGGAAATGGGGAAGAGTCTCCAAGGCAATGGATTTCAGGATCAATATCTTCTTCCTCCCTCTTTTCATCAACAACTAGGTTATTTTGGAGAGGTGTTTGGATTTTATGATCATCCCTCTCTCTGTTTCTGGGATCTCTCGAGAGTATTTGAGGGACATTGTTTGGTCTTTTGAAGTTGGCTCTGTAATCGACATTTTGGACATTCTCATAAACTTGCTTCCCTTTGAATTTCATCTTCTCCATTTCTGCAAACATGGACTTCACCATCTTGGTCAATTCATCTACTTGAGGGTGGGATGCAGAAGAACCAGAGGTTGAGGCCTCAACGCTCCCTCTCCCTCTGCTTCTATCTTCTTTATTTCTAGGTCTATCAATTGCCAATACGTTGGATTCTATTTTTAGGGATGCATATTGCATATGAGCCAAGGAAGTAGCTATTGTTTCTCTCAACAAGAGGAAGAAATCGAGGTCAAAATCACTAGCGTAAGTAATTTTGGCAGAGGCTTCTGTAGGCTTTATCTCAGCAGGGATCTTACTGTACATTTTATTGAATATTTTGGAGAAGTCAGAGATAGGTTCTCCCTCTTTTATCCTCAGGGAACCAAATGTTGTGATATAATACATAAATTCCTTTTTACCCCCCCATTGCCTTAAGAAAACATCATCTAGGGTCTCAATCCCAGTAATGGATCCAGGGGTCAAACCTCTAAACCATTTTCTAGCCTCACCATCAAGGCTCTGGACAGAGACTCTCATCCAGACGTCCTCATTTTCAATATTCAGATTGTCTGCATAACTGTAGAAGGTAACAAGGTGTTCTTCAGCAGTTATGTCTTCTTCTCCCGTGAACTTGGGCATATAATTTAGGTAATCTCCATTAGGGAGAGAATTCATTGGATGAGGTAGGACCATAGGAGCATATATTGCAGCCACTATGGCATCCATTCTATTTCTAGGAGGATTGGCACCTGCCATAGGGATGATAGGTGGAGGAGAACTAGGAGGGGAAGGGGATCGAATAGGGGAGACTAGAACTAAGCTTTCGGGAGGAGAGGGAAACAACAGAGGATTTGGAGAAAAAGTTACAGGGATTGAAGGAAAAGAGGATCCCCTTCCTGCAAAATTAGTAACTCTAACAGGAGGAGGAGTAATAAAACCTGGAGTGGGAAAATATTCTGAGGTATGGGGTCTAGACCAAGGTACAACTTCAAGGGAGAGAGGAGTGACAGGGATTTCTCCCTCCAAATCCAGACTAGGAGGGGAAAACTCAACATGAACACTCCCAAATTTTAAACTTTGGGAAACTCCAACAGACAGTATAATAGGAAAATGAGAAGCAGATATCGGAGTTTCTAAAGGAGGATAGTGAAAATCATCAGAAATACCTGTTTCAACAGCATAAGTACTTTCTTGAGGGGCTTTTCCCTTTCTTACAATTTTCTCTGAGTCGAATTTAGGTGTTGCTAAAGGCAGATGTGGAGTAGACCTCGTGTGTCTGCCACTAGAAGCCGCAGCTGAAACTGTCGAGTTGCCAGTGGATTCACATCAATGGAGTCACCACAGTGCACATCAAGTGCACATCTACAATATTGGATGTACTAAGTTGCGATGCACATTCATAACTAGTAAGCTTTGTCGTTCAATCCCAGGGAAAATCTTCAATTTTGTCTCCAGCAACGATGCCAAAAATGTTAGCACCAAAGGTCACCTCTAGATTGTGGTAGAGGTGAGCTTGATACCCATCATAATTTTATGTCACAGGTTGGTTATAAAAGTTCAAATGGGCGCAATATCAATAAAACATCATCTCAACTCATAAAACTAGATTGATGTGCACAAGCAGATGAGGTCTTAGTTTAACTTCAATCAGTAGGTTGTAGTGAGGGTTAGTAGAAGGAAGAATTTGGTGAGAAGGATGTAGAGGTTTGTCATGGATATCGGGTCTTCTATTGAAATAATGTAACTGCGAAGAGAATTCTTATTATTATTTTGTTATTGGATTAAATCCCCATTGCGGATTAATCATGTCATTATTATTATTGTTGTTATTGGATTAATCCCCATTGAGGATTAATCATGTCGGTAATTGTAT
>ML794025.1:253336-279109 GCA_009831015.1 Picea engelmannii
CCACTACTTCTCCAGAAGTAGCATCCTCTTTCCTCCAGTTTCCTGGAAGAGGAGTATCCATGGGTTTGCAGCCCTCCATGTGAAACTTACCCAGTATCTCTCTTGCATACTTTCCTTGAGACACAAAAAGTTCACCATCTCGCAACCATATTTCCAAACCAAGGAAATAGTGAAGAAGGTCCAAATCCTTCATCTCAAACTCCTTTGCAAGGTAATCCTTTCATGAGTGTATCAGTTGCTCATCACCATTCAATATTAAATCATCAACATAAAGAACAATGATTAAAATCTTACCCTCCACCACAATTTGGTATAGGTTTGCATCCGCTTCACTTTTGGTGAAGCCCAATCCAGTGAAATAGTTGTCTATCTGAGTGTACCAAGCACGGGGTGCTTGCTTCAGCCCATACATTGCTCTCTTGAGTCTAAATGCATGCGACTCTATGTCAAAGGTCTCAAAACCTTCTGGTTGTTCAATGTACACTTCTTCCTCAATGATCCCGTTGAAGAACACAGTTTTTACATCCATCTGATGAATGTGCCAGCCCATCTGCGCTGAGAGTGCAAGGATGGATCTTATGGAAGAGTACCTTGCGACAGGTGCAAAGGTCTCATCATAATCTATCCCCTCGATCTGTGAGAAGCCCCAGGCCACAAACCTAGCCTTGTATTTCTCTACACTCCCATCAGTAGCTTTCTTTACCTTGTAGATCCATCTCAAACCTACCACTAATTTGTCGATCGGTC
Source organism: Picea engelmannii (assembly GCA_009831015.1). NCBI lineage: Eukaryota > Viridiplantae > Streptophyta > Pinopsida > Pinales > Pinaceae > Picea > Picea engelmannii. Next base: position 254,084 of record ML794025.1, read on the forward strand.
TTGGGACAATTTCCCATGCACTGTTTTTGACAATGGAGTCATACTCCTCTACCATAGCATCAACCCAAGTGGGGTCCTACACTGATTCCTGAAAGGAAGATGGTTCAGTCACAATACATTTGCTCATGAGAGCCATGTATCCAGCAAATCAATCAGGAGACTGTCTCTGTTTGCGCTGTGAAGTAGGGGCTCCTACATTCTGTGCAACATCTAGTCTCAATCTATTAGCTTCCGTGGTGCTCTTTCTATCATTTCTGATGGATGGCTATGCTTGAGTGGTTTTATCCACTCCATGAACCTCCTCATGTGGTTGATCCACATCTTGAGACTCATCCTTGGGAACCAACAGTTCCTCTTCTGCATGCAAGTCTAGCTCCCTCTTAAGCGACAACCGCATGGCTTTCCCCTCATCGAATTTTATATCTCATCGCATAACAGTCATCTTACTATTCGGAAAATACACACGATAATTATGGGGTGTTTCTGTGTACCCCACAAATATCCCAACTTCAGCAGTCGGTTCCAGCTTCTTCCTGGCATCCTTGTTCACATGCACAAAAACTGATGAGCCAAAAAATTTTAAATGCAAAACATCAGTTTTATTACCAGTAAAAGCTTCTTCAGGTGTACTCATGCCAAGTATTCTATGAGGACAACGGTTCTGCACATAAACCGCAATATTGCATGCTTCTGCCCACAAATGCATTGGTAGGCCCTGATCATGCAACATCGCTTGTGCTCCACCCACGATCGTTCTGTTCTTTCTCTCCATGACCCCATTTTGTTGTAGGTTATGAGGCGCTATGAGTTCTCTTCGAATTCCTTCTCTGCTGCAAAATTCTATGAATTCGTTAGAGATGTATTCTCCACCATTATCGCTCCTTAGAGCCTTCACTTGCTTCCCCGACTCTTTCTCCACCAATGCGTTAAATTCACAGACCTTTGAGAATGTTTGATCCTTCTTCTGCATGAAGAATATCCAACATTTACGAGAAAAGTCATCAACAAAAATAACATAATACCTATGTTTTGTTGTTGAAGCAACCAAGAATGGTCCACACACATCCGTGTGAATTCTCTCTAGGATCACCGAAGCAAGGTTCTCCTTTTCATGAAAGGTGGACTTTACATACTTCCCCAAGGTGCACCCCTTGCACTGATCTAACTGAGCAAGTGTTCCCCTTGGAAGTCCAGTAGATATTTGCTGCATGATCTTCAAGGCTCCATGATGAAGATGGCCCAATTTACTGTGCCATAATTTTCCCTCATATTGGTTCACCACTTTTTCTGCCTTGCCTATCATGGAATTACAGCCGTCTACCTCCAGCATGTAGAGATTCTTAACTCGAATCCATATCTTCTTGACTTGACCCATTGCTTTATGTCGCAGGTAGGCTTTTCCACTGCTAAAAACAACATCATAGCCTCTGTCCTCCAACATTGTGACTGAGACCAGGTTTTTCTTCAGACCTGGAACATGCATAACATTTTTCAATTGAAATGGTTTACCTGACTCCCTCTAAAAAGTAATGGTACCAATACCAGTTGCACTGTATCGTCCATCGTCGCCCATCTCTATATGCATTATGAGATCTTTCTCATCCAAGTCAATGAAAGACTCTTTATCTCCCGTCATGTGGAATGAAGCGTCACTATCCAAATACCACATAGATCCCGATGCACTTGAAGCCATGTATGCGATCAAAGCGAAATCAAGCTCAAATTGTGAGACAAGAGCCTCACCAGTTGTAGATCCAGCAACCGTCTTGTTCTTCTTATTATGTGGACAGTTAGTAGCGAGATGCCCATGTTCGTGACAATGAAAACACTTCACTTTGGACAAATCCAGCTTCTTGACTTTAGACTCGGATTTTTGATGGAATTTCTTCCCTTTCCCTTTCCTTGCCTTGGTAGTCAAAGCACAATCCTCTTCATCATCACGCTTTGATGAAGATCCATCTCTGGTGTTCCGCTTGAACTCCTCTTGCACTAGATCCGACCATAGTCGTTCCCAATCCGACATTTTTTCCCTTCCATTGACAGAGTCTTGATAACTGTGCCAACTCTTGGGAATCCCTAGAAGCGCCAAGCTCACCAAATCATCAGCAGCGACTGTTATTCCCACACTTCCAAGCTCATCCTAACATTGGAAAAACTTCGTGAGATATTTTGGAATGGTGTCGCCTTTCTCCATCTTGATCTTCCTGAGTTTATCTTTGAGTGCCAATTTCCTATGGTCGCTACTGTTTTGGAACAGATCTGTCAAAACCTTCCACATTGCATATGGTGTGGTTTTCCCATGGAGACTTGAGACAATGTGGTCTCGTACTCCCTCCAAAAAAATCCTCCTCGCCTTCGCCACTTTCTTTTTCCATGCATCAAGATTTGCAGTGTCTATCGCATCTGGCTTAGGAACATCGTTGTCAATGTAACCCTTCAAGACATTGTCTTCGAGTATTGATTCCATCCTGTTCTTCCAAGCAATGTAGTTAGAGCTACCCTTGAGTGCATACTCCAACCTCAAGCCATTGAAAGACATTTTCTATCTTGAATCAAGTGTCGCACCAAGAAAATCTTGCAAATTCAAATGTTATCCAACCACCAAAACTCAACTGCTGCAATCCCTCTTCCCTGGGAGGTTCGCACCCCACCTGAGAGTAGCCTGAGGGAAGTTTGCACCCTGCCTGTGTGTAGCCTACGAACTTGCCTGGGAAGTTCGCACCCTGCTTCACTGTAGGGTGAGGGAAGTTCGCACCCTGATTCATTGTAGCTTGCAAGAATGCCAATGAAGTCCGCACCCTACTTCACTGTAGGGTGAGGGAAGTTCGCACCCTGCTTCACTGTAGCCTGCGAGAATGTCAATGAAGTTCGCACCCTGCTTCACTGTAGCCTACGAGAATGCCAATGAAGTTCGCACCATGCCTTTGTCTAGGGTGCGAGAATTACTATTCCTGAAAATGACGGTAGTTTTCAGTACTAGGGTTCGCACCCTGCTAGAGACGGGACCTACGAGAATGAAATAATGTTCGCACCTCACTTCCGTGGCTCTGTGGCCTCCGTGTCTTTGATACCATGTAGAAATTTCAATACAAGTTAAGTATTTTCTGCGATTCTCCTAATCTAACAATTTACGCCACTGTTAAATACAAAATCGCTTCTACTATTATTCTTGCGGAAAATTAAACCACGATCACAACCAAAATCACAAAGTGAAATATCAAGAACACATAACACAGAAGTTTTTCCGGGAAAGCGTAAAGCTAAAAACCCCACTATCATATATTATGTTTATCATGAATCATGAAACAATCTCATACAAAACTCTAATCCAAGAGCTCTCAATGCAATACAATCGTTTCACACTGTCATACACAAATCAACAAATACATGTGCCAATTCCTGTGTCCAGACAGCCTGCCTCCTCTGCACAATCTCTGCAATTCGAATTCTCACAATCAAATCATGCATGAATTGCCTAGTTTGCACATGCTCATAAGCATATCCACTGCATGTGTGATCAAATCACAATTGATAGCCAAATTGTCCCTTTCACCTGTTATCTCAACTGGGTCTCCACTAGATCTGACATGCATGTAGTTAACCGTGGTGAATCTTCGGTTGCATGTGAGTTCACTGATTAACTGAACTCTCACTAGTGCATGTTTAGTTACAACTAGTACAACTGATCTTAACTCACTTAACTACACTTATAATTCTGTTACAAATCCAACTCACTCAGTTATGAATGAAATAATAGATTAATATTTATTGTCCAATTTATTTAAGGGAAAAATAAATTAGACACATGTTTCTTGTTGACTTTTCAACACATTCCACATCTTGGAACATCTTATAGTGATCCTAGAGCTAGCATTAGTGAGACACAGATAAACACTCGACTAGATTCCACAATTTTGGGGAGAAATCCTCCACCTTGTGGTAAGTTGTATGATTAAACAATGGTGAATTAGGATTTAGTGTGCCATATAACATTGTAGTTAAAATTTTCTAACATGCAATCCCATATGTAGAAATCCATTGATGGGTTCTTTGTTTCTTCCTACTTTTTGAAAGAAATTTATAGTTATTAAGATTGTGTTGATTATTTTTTTCATTGAATTAATTTTGTTGTTTGTTCTTTATTTGCAAACCTGATTCAAAGGATGGTGAAGTGTTTAAAACATGATGTAATCAATTTTATTATGACTAATCCCAATTGCTCGAGAGTTGGGATTAATTAATTTTGTCTATCCACTCACCCATTAATCATTTATTAGTGCTAGCCACATGAACTCACCATGTTGTTGTTTGACCAATTTTAAATTTTCATCCTAGTTTCTAGGTTAACACTTATCAACCACTACAAGAAGTTGCTTATTTCAAAAAATGTGTATGAAGTGAACAAGAAGATAAGGATGTGGCAAAGGCATGTGACTTTGAAGCTATGAAGGACGAGATTCCTTATGAGAAAGGAGAATTATAATGGACAAGTAGTACTAGACCCTTAATTTCTCAGGTCATATTGTTTATGGCCATAAGGGTAATCAACTACATCAATTTCTTTCGTGCTCTCCCAAGCTCAACATATTTTATCACTCTCTCCAAGTAACATAATATTACCAAACAATAATTTATTTATTTGTGCATGTTATTTTCCATTTACTGTGGACTTTCCAAGCAATTCTATAAACCACTCCCACCACAAAAACCTAAAATCAATTATTTTCCATTTACTTATAAATCATGGCATTGACTAAACCATGGTGCTAAATTAACACCCATTAATTAAAAAAACAAAAGAAAAGTTTCTCACATACTCAAACATTATGACTCAAAGAATACATGTTTTGTGTTGATGACTGCTGAAATTAATTGCATAGATCGCCCTTCAATTCCTTCTATTGTTGAAGGGGTTCTTAGAGAAAAGCTCACTGACCTCCACCACAACTAAAATGCGTCCATAAAGTAGTGAATTGTACATTGGCTTGGGCCACATATTCTTCTCAAAATTAATAAATCCAAGGTTAGAAAAAATCCTCTCAAAGTTAAATTCATGTAAGGTTGTAACCATTAATCCAGAGTAAGTCCAAGCACATTGAAGAGATGAGGAATCAAGTGTTAATAGGAATCTATGTGTTGGTTCTAGCCACTACACCATACCTACAAAATTAAGATATGGCTTCAAAGTTAAAGAACATGTGAAAACTAACTTGTCCAATAATAATTGGTATATTTGTTTTCTAAATGAACGAGTTTGGATGGCAAGATTGAGCAATGAAATATTTGTCACCCCTCCCTTAAAAACACCTTCGTTGTAATTACAAGTCTCCATATATGTTGTAGTGACATGAAGAAACCATGCTATTAAAACACCTTCGATGCAATTACAAGTCTCCATATATGTTGTTCTAAATGAACGAGTTTGGATGGAAAGATTGAGCAATGAAATATTTGTCACCCCTCCCTTAAAAACACCTTCGTTGTAATTACAAGTCTCCATATATGTTGTAGTGACATGAAGAAACCATGCTATTAAAACACCTTCGATGCAATTACAAGTCTCCATATATGTTGTTCTAAATGAACGAGTTTGGATAGCAAGATTGAGCAATGAAATATTTGTCACCCCTCCCTTAAAAACACCTTCGTTGTAATTACAAGTCTCCATATATGTTGTAGTGACATGAAGAAACCATGCTATTAAAACACCTTCCATGCAATTACAAGTCTCCATATATGTTGTAGTGGCATGAAAAAACCATGCTATCTAAGGATTAATGATTTATGTTTTAAAAATATATCTAATTTGAATAATATTCTCTCCTTAAAAATGCATCAAAGCCAAAGTTCTTATATTCTTATAGGATTTCCTATATATTTGATGTTGTTATTATTAGTCCATGCGATGTGAGGGACTATACTTTTTCTAAGTCAAAACTTATTAATATGCACTATACTTTTTCGAAATCAAAATTTATTAATATGTTCAAATTTGTATACCTTTTCCACGGTTCTTTAAATTTTTTTATTTTATTTTTAAATTTTAAAATGACATAATTTTATGTTTTTCTATTATTTCAACATAGTTTTTTCTTTATGGCCAAAATTTATTAATTTGTTAAATTTCGTGTAACTTTTTTTAGTGTTTAAAAAATGTTTTTTAACTTAATTTTTTCACTTAATTTATTTTTTAAAAAATAAATATTAAAAAAAAACAATTTTTTTATGTTTTTTTTTTCCATTATACCAATAATGATGATTGGACTCGTTATCCCTTGGTGGAGGGCGATACATTTGAAGTATTTGTTAGAGTTAAGAAAACACTTAAAAAAACATAATGATCAAAAGTTAACTTTTGGTCAAATTTTTTCACTTATTTAATTTTGTGTGACATAAACTTAAAGTGCATCCATTAACATTTATTTTATTTTGTGTAATGGAAAGCCGAGAGTGCATTAATTAGCATTTATTTGCCTTTGTCTATTTGCATTGACTTTTTTTTTCCCAAGAGAAATTACTCGTTTTTATATAAGGTATAAAAACATTTACAAAGTCTCTGTAGCCAAAACAAGCCGAGATCACATGCGCCATTACAGGACTGATCATGCATTAAAAAAGATGAAGCAACCAGGTGAAAAAAAAAGAGACAACATCCAGGAGCGATACATCTAACGCAAACTGTAAAACACCAGGCGTGATCGAAATCTGTCAGGCGAGGACACGGCCCATAGATACCAGCCTCCATCACACTGTCTCGGGATTGAATTCAAGCACAGTCGAAAGATAAAATAGCACAGAAGAAAGACCGCATGTCTATCTCCCAAGAGGAGAACATCTCAGTGATGTAAGCCAGTCATCAATCCGGCATAATCAATGGAGAGATGTATCACAGATGAGATACAGGAAATGCCAAAGGTCCATGGTGAAAGCACCTCAAGAAATGAAAGCCTGTGACCATAGTTGTGGTAACAGACAGGCGCAGAAAGTCCCACAGAGCACAGGGTGTAATCCGGTGCAGCGAGCTAGATTAGACTTCGAAGAGGTTGTAGTATGAAAGTGGACTGTCCAATCCTTCGTCACAGTGGAATATGGAAAGTCTGCCCACCACTTGTCTGAGAGCTCTCTTGGAGAGTGCATCAGCATCTGTGTTGTAGGATCTGGGCAGATGTTTGAAAGAGATGTCTGTGAAGGAACGGGCCAACAGACGGGTTTTATGTTTCCAACCCTCAACATGGAAAGAGTGGAGATGGCACGATCCATTAATCCAGTCAATAATTACTTTAGAGTCTCCAATAACCTGTAGATGATCTAGGGACCAAGAGGAAGCCAGCAAAAGTGTAGTCCATAAGCCAAGAAGCTCAGCCTTAGTATTCGTGCCTCTACCACAACTTAAGGACCACTTTGTAGTCCTCCCCGGAAGGGATTTAAAGGTGCCTCCAGCACCACAACATAATCCGGTAGACTGTGATGCTCCATCAAAAAAAGCAACAGAGTAGCCTGCCGGAAGGATGTAATTGACCTTTTTGTGCAGATGCGCCGAGTCTGTAGCCTGTTGCCAGTGGAAAGAGACAAGAATTTTATGACAGACCGCCCGAAAAGATGGGGTATCATCCTTAAAGAGCACCTTGTTACGCTCTAGCCAGATGTGCCAGTAAACTAGCACTGCCAGGGTAGGAGGCGCCTTTTGGACCAAGGACCAGGAGTGGAAACATTCAGAAAATGTGACACCAGTCCAAAGGAAAGGGAGAGAGAAGTGTTGTAGGATATGTTTCCAGATGTGTTGTGTAAAATCACAATGTATAAATAGATGATGAAGGTTCTCCGAGTCTCTTCTACAAAGGACACAAAACCCAGGTCCATGCCAACCTCTTCTATGGAGATTCTCCCACGTGAGGATTTTTTCGTTAATACCGAGCCAAAAAAATAATTTAAGTTTTAAAAGAAGCTGCCAAGACCAAAGACAACGATGCCACGAGGGCTATGCCTCGGTCGTCCTATATGCTAAGAGCGCAGCATATACATTCTTGGCAGCTACCGTCCCCGATCCATCACCACCTGTCCAATGGAGGGTGTCCCGAGCTGCTGTGAGGGAGAGGCCTGCGCACCTTAAGGCAGCCATGAAAGTGTCCAGCTCCAAAGCTGCAGGTCCTCCGAGGGCCAGATCACTGCTGTGTAGCCAATAGTATGGAAGGTGGGAGGCGCAGATACCTTTCTTTAACTGAGCAAGAGAAGAAATGTTATGAGACAACAGAAGAGATCTGAGCTGAAGGGACAAAATAGAACAATCATCGAGGCCAAAGAGTTTATCTCTGCCCAGCTTAATTTCTTTGCCCGTTCCCGGACTCCATCGAAGCCAATGCAATATCACCTGAGAGGAAGACACCAATCCCTTCCAGAAGGGAGAAGCCCAGCTCTGTATAAGATGTGACTTACGAAGCCAAAAGGAGAGAGGTTTGGCATTTAAGTATTTATCCTTGATGATCTGGTGCCAAATGTTATCGATGGAGATCTCTCTCCAAAAGGAAGATGCCAATAATGCCTTGTTAAAAATACAGAGATTCTTTAGTCCCCATCTCCCTCACTTTTTGGCCTAGAGAGCGTCTGCCAGCTGCAAAGGTGCAAACGCCTACTTCCCAATTTGTCATTCCATAGGAAATTGAAAGAGAGTCTGCGGAGGATAGTGGTAATTTTTACAGGAATCCGTTCCAGAAGCATCCAATAAACAGCCAGACTTTGTAGGACAGATTTGATCAGGATTAGACGTCCTCCCAGGGACAACCATTTGTTGCCCCAAAAGTCTATTTTTCGTTCAAAAGATGACACCAGCCAAGTCCAGTCTGTTGAAGTAGAGGCCCCTCGTTTAATATGATATCCCAAGTATCTGAAGCCTAGGGATAAGTCGAAGGAAGGGAAAGGGAAAAAACCTTTAAGAGAGGAGAGATCGGCCACTGTCATTCCCCAATGATGGACCGAGGACTTCGAGGGATTGTTGGACAGCCCCGATGCCTTGCAGAAAATCTGTAGAATATCCAAAAGAGTAGACCATTCCGATTCATCAGCAATAGAGAATAAAAGTATATCGTCCACGAACATAACGTGGACGATCCTGAGATGTTTTGTAACCTGTATACCAAAAAAATGATGCTCGGCAACAGATTTAGAGAGAAGTAGACTCAGCCCTTCCAAAACTAGAATGAAGAGATAGGGAGAAAGAAGGCATCCCTGGCGGAGCCCCCTTTCACTTTTGAAAAGTCTGGAAGCCTCCCCGTTTATCAGAACTGATAGGTTTGCACTGGAGACACATGCCATGATCCAGTTCGTGAAATTTAACCCAAAACCAACCGAGAGAAGGATAAGTCTGAGATAATCCCAGTCCACACTGTCAAAAGCCTTTTTAAGATCAATTTTCATGATCATCGCCTTTTGTTTTTTATGGAAGATGTTGTGTATGCTCTCATGGGCGACACCGATGGCATCGTGTATCCTTCTTCCCTTAAGAAAACCGAGTTGTTCAGGCGAGAGTTTCCTTTCCATAACCGGCTTAATCCGTGTAGAAATGACTTTTGCAATGAGCTTGTATACTAAATTACATAAGGAAATCGGTCTGAAATTGTTGTAGGAGGAAGGCTGGTCCGACTTTGGAATTAACACCAGGAAAGTGGAGTTTAGGTTGCTGTTGATTTTACCTGTTATGCGCGCGTCCTCAATCATCTGTAGAAGATCCGTTCCAACTAGATCAAAATAATGACTGAAAAATTCAGCCGTCCAGCCATCCGGGCCCGGACTTTTCTCTTTTTGGAGAAGAGATAAAGTGGACTTGAGCTCCGATAAGGTGACTGGAATAAAAAGATCCGCAGCCTCAGCATCAGAAAACCACTTAGTGTATAGGCTGGCCGTGGAGATTTTTTTCGACAGTGAAAGCTCGTTGTTGGCTTTGTAGAGATTTTCGAAGTATGAGGCCGCTTCAAATTTGAGTGCATCCTGACCGCGAATGGTCCCCTCAGATGCGTGTTCAATGGACCAAATTAGCTTTCTATTCCTGTTGTAATTTTCCACTTTGTGGAAGTACTTGGTGTTGGAGTCGCCCCATTTGAGCCAAGTCGCCCGGCTTCTGAGGTGCCATTGTTTTTCATCCTCTAGAAGTATATCTTTTCTTTTCTATTCCAATACTCGGAGGGAAGCCTCTTCATCCATAGAGAGAGCCGCAAAAGTGGATTTGGTAATGAGATCGGTGATCTCGATCTCCAAAAGGTTTAAGGCGTGCCCCTCCGCATTCCGTTTTTGTATAGCCCAACATTTAGTAAGCACTTTGAGTGTGGATAATTTCCATATGAGTCTAGATTGTGGATTAATATCCCTCATGAAGCGCGGGTCGTTCCAGACTGTATGAACCAAAGTTGTATAGTCTGTGGATTCAGCCCAATGATGGTTGAATTTAAAGGGAAAGGGCTTAAGACGGGCGGAAGGATTTAAAGTGAGAGTGATAGCCGCATGGTCAGAGAAGAAGGGAAGTAAGACTCCGGAGGAAGGGGAAGACGAAGATGTGAAGAAAGTCTCGGATAAGAGGAAACGGTCAAGCCGTTTGGAAATGGCTTCCGAGCCTCTTCTCCCGTTGTGCCAAGTGGGAAGGAGGTTGATAGGCAGGACATCAATTAAGTTAAAGGATTTAAAGAGGTCTCTGTATAGATTAAGCCCGGATCCTGGCAAGGAGGCAGAGCCCCAATGTTCATCCAACGAGAGGGTGATGTTGAGATCACCTCCCAGTATGAGATTAGGGAGGGCGAGGATACCACTAAGAGCTAGTTGAGTCCAAAAATGAGGTCGATCTAGATAGGGGCCGTAAACGTTTAAAAGAGCTAACTCCTGGTTTGAAGCAAAACACTTTCCCAAACACAGAATGCCTCCACAGGTTAAGAAGGAGGTAAGGTCATAGAGCGCTCGATCCCAAGCCACCAGCAGGCCTCCTGAAGTTCCAATAGAACATAAGGCGGCTGAGACCCAAAGGGGACAGAAACGATGTAGAAAATATCTGGCAGAGTGATCGGCAGAAAGAGTTTCTTGTAGGAAAATAACATCTGGTTTGGTATTTTCCAGAAGACCTCGGAAGGAGGCAGCCTTGAGGGTGCCTCCGATCCCTCATATATTCAGAGAGAGAAAGTACTTGGGAACGCTTAGAATGCATATCCACTCAATTCTTATACACCAACCTGTATCCATTCACTACTTTTTCTTTAAATGCAAGGGCTAAGTGTTGCATTGCAAATTATTCTTAGGCATCATCACTACCTTTCAAGTAATTGTAACCACCTTATTATCACTCCTTGCACTACCTAACATAGTAAATTCCTAATTGTAATAAATCAAATTCCTACTTGTAGAGGGAGTGAGGAAATGAACTTACAAAGAGGGGAGGAGCATAGCAATAATTTTATACTAAGCAATGATTTTTTATTATCCTTCCTTTTAAACCCCATAACCACCCATAACCAACTGGTTCATTGATTACTTAATTTGGACTTGTGTATAAGTATGTTATTCACTCTTGGGTTGGGATTGGTGTTTCAACTGGACCAACATAATTCATTTAAACAACGACCATAATGACTAAATCCATTAGTACACATATTAAAGCATCTCAATAGCTATACTATGATCGGATTTGAATGGATGGACAAACATTTACCCCCTATTTTGTATATGGACAACCAAGTTCTATTATGTTTTGATTCTGAATGTATGAACAAGCTTAAGAATAAGAAATTAACTAGTTGCCTTCTTTATGGGAAACAAGATAGTCGACGGTAACCACAACTGGATTTGTCGACTATGTAGTATACAAGACCGCAATCTATGGATGAATAGATGATTTATAGTAGTTGTTCCATGTCAACCAATAGTTCGAGATGTGCTAAATGGTGGGTTGAAGCAAATTGAAGGGAATAAATATAAGTCATAGAATGACTAAAGGAATGTTAATCTTCTAGGAGGGATTTGACTTAGATGAATGTGCATTAAGGAGTAATCAATAAACAAACAATATGGTGGGATTCATTCATGGGGTCTTCACTCCATGAACTTGTGGCATAGCATGCGCACTTGTGGGATATTAAAGAATACCCCTATTTTCACTAGATATTAATAAATACCTCCAAAAAGTCGTTTGTTTAACCCCCCTTCCAATACAGATCTCCAATAAAAAACCCTTATTTTTACTACATATCCCTTATTTTTACTAGATACCCCCTTTTACACCCCCTCAATACCTACAAACCCCCTTGTACCTCGCACCCCCCTCCAAATAGCTACAATATGTTGAATTTATTTTTCACAATTTTAAAACCCTCTTTATGAATGTACATGATAATATATCGGTCAACAAGGTGAAGCCCCCATGGATTTGTTGATCACACCAAGTTTGAGTCTCTATTGATTGGCTAGCCTACAAAGCAGTGGCTATGCAACATTAGTGGTTTCAGTTGGTCATGTAGCTAGTTATGTAGTTGGTTCAATAGTTTTATTAGTTGTTGAAGTAGAAGTCATTCGAGAGGTACCAACAACATCTTCAGTTATATGTTAATAGCTAGAGTGTAACACACCCACTACGGGAACTAAGATTTTTCGGCCTTTTCCTTCTTTTCACCGAGGAACAGAATTCCCCGAATACCTATGGGGCCTAATACAGACCCTGCCATCCCTTATTCGTACTCATATGATCGACAGCTATGACCACAGGCCTTATCGGAGAGGTGCTCGTCGGCTTTCGCGATTCAGGAAATCGCGATGCATGCATTTCCCTTTCTCTCTTGTCTTTCGAAGGGTTGAAACCCGAAACAGATCTAACCGCTTAACGAGATTAACAGCAACCCAGGTTAAGTTCGGGTACTCTACCCTTCGGGATTTTGCATACCAGAATTTCGGGAGGTGCAATGACAGGAGGACATACCGTCAGGTATCCCAGGTGTCGAAACACCGAAACACCATATCTCATCCGCACTATTATTATTTCAAGGTTTCGTACTTCGGGTTTTTGAGACTGGCGGGTACAAGAGAGCTTGCCAATAGGTATCTCGGGTACTGAATTACCAAAACCCCCAATATTATCTATGCTAATCCATTTCGGCACTTCCCCTTTCAGGATTTTGCATTAAGTGAGAACAAGCGGTCTCGCTCCTAGGTTTCCCGGAAGCCGAAAACTCCGAGTCATCAAAACTCTAAATATGCTCCACTATTTTGGGGTTTCCTCCATCGAGATTTGGCAAATCGGGGTTTCAAGACTGGAAAATACATGGGGCCCGCACTTAGGTACCCCGGGTGCCGAAATACCGAAGTCTAATAACTTCTCCACACCCTATTTTTTGGGACTTCGTAAGTAAAGATTTCGGGACTTGCGAGTACAAGGGAAACTTACCCTTGGGTCTTTCGGGTTCCGAAAAGCCAAAATGTCGAATCAAGTCACACTATGCCAATTCGGGATTCCGCAAGTCGGGTTTCGTATATCAAAACTTCGCGATACCAAAGGCCGAGCTTCACGCGCCTCGACTACCCGAATGCCGAAAAGCCGATGCACCCGCTCATTGTACACATGACCAAATTCGGGGTTTCACAGTTCGGGATTTCGCAACTAGTGGGTACAAGGGAACTTATCCTTGAATATCCCGGTTCCCAAAATACCAAACATCAATACTTACCCATGATGGTCCAATTCGAGGTTTCGCGAATCAATGTTCCGCGACGTGCGCAGACAAGAGGTCTCGCTCGCACCTAGATCTTTCGGGAGCCGAAACTTCCGAAATACAAACTCTTAAACCTGCGCATCTATTTTGGGATTTCATCCATCAGAATTTCGTAGGTCGAGGATTCGGGTCTTGCGAGTATAGGAGAACTCACCTCTAGATATCCTGGGTATTGAAACTCCAAGGTCTTATAACTTCTCCATACTATTATCATTTCGGGATTTCGCAAGTCAGGGTTTCGGGTCTTGCGAGTATAGGAGAACTCGCACTTAGATACCTCAGGTGCCGAAACTCTGAAAACTCATAGCTTACCCACATGCAAGCATTTCGGGATTTCATATGTCGGGATTCCGTGAGTCGTGAGGACAAGGGTTCTTACCCTCTGATCTCCCGGGTGCCAAAAATCCAAAACGCTTACCGGCCACCACGTGTACTCTACAGCTAGATGGTCCAGGTACTCCCGTGGGTCTTGGAATCGACGGTCCCAATTTCTTCGCTATTTACGAAGGTTAAAAAGGGGTTGAGGCATTAACGCCTGTGTTCCTTCATCTAATTTAACGGTCGTAACAGACCTTAGATCCTCCGAAAGGATCTCATTCGTCCATTTAGCAAGAGGAAGGGTATCTTGGGTACCGAACCTCTGAAACATCACAACTCATCCATGCTAGTCCATTTCGGGGTTTCTCTAATCGGGATTTCAGGACTAGTGAGTACAAGGGAACTTACCCTTAGGTGTCCCGGGTACTGAAACGTCGAAACATCACAACTCATCCGTACTAGTTCATTTCGGGGTTTCACCAATCGGGATTTCGGGTCTAGCGAATACAAAAAAACTGACCCTTGGGTTTCCCGGTTGCTGAAACACATAGATATCGAGCTCTAAAAGACCCACTCTCTCTCGTGCAAGGTTTTCAAACTTAGGCCTTAAATTCCTTCATCGGGTTCCTGGGCAGATTTTCACCAGGTTTTATGACCAAACTGAGAGGTCTTCTTAAATCCCTGAACTATTAACATCTGTGATAGATAAAAAGCAAATTCAGGATTTTTCCAAGGCGATAGTCCTTTCAGGGAACTTACCCTGGCTCTGGAATGTAAGGGAATGATCCCGAAAGGGTGTCCCTATGAGGAAATCTATCCAGGGCAGCCCGAGAGACAATTAAGGGAAACAACCTCCCGAGAATAGACTTAAAAACTAGATTCATTCAAATACACACACACACACACACACACACATATATATATATAAGCCGAATGTGATCATTCCAACATAAGCATGCAACCACCATTCCGATCAAAACACCATGCAAACATTTCTACACAGAAATCATTCATAAGTGTTCAAACCATGAGCATATATTCCAAGATATTCATAGCAAGACACAAGATATAAACACTTATCAGAAAACACCAGGTGATGCAACTGCTGAGAGGGGTGCTCGTTTCCACCCAACCGTAGGCTCAGCGACTCCGAATGGATTTACCACTAGCCACCCCCGAGCTAGACCACGATGCTTGAGACTCTCTGTCTCTGTTCTTCAGCGATCGAGAATGAAGGTTACTCTCCTTCTTCTCTGCTATCACTCACTCTGTATTTTGTTCCAGAGTTCTTCCGATCTTTTTTTCCTGCAATCTCCACCTCACATTCGTCCCTCTCCCACACCTTTTACCTGCCTTCTCTTTTTCCGGCGAGTTTGCGTGTGGCACAAATTTCCCCGCGGTGATCAGGTCTCAGGCCTCCACGGATGGGCGGTTCACCCCCATCCCTCATTAACTCATGAGGAGCCTCTTCACCTACCATCTTGGCGAGTAATTCATTTCGGGGCCAGTGAGCCGCTCTTGGTTCTCCGGGCCAGTGAAGACCAAATACGGTATTGGTTTCGGTGGAAGTTAGTGCCACCATTCCAGGGGCCTTCCACCACCTTTCTTTAGCCATCGTGGTCTCTTTTCCAGCACATCCCCCTCCCAGCAGTCTTGCAACATATATATATATATATATATATATATATATTCATAATGTAAATTTACATTTGTCGACCTTGTATACTAAGGTCCATTCAGAATCACACATTCACATCTTTGAGTTTGCCACAGTTCTTGGCCAGCATAATTATTTTTACAGACTGGGGGAAACAGGGTGTTACAATTCCCTCCCCCTTAAAGGAACATCGTCCTCGATGTTCTATCTATCATCGTGACATGTATGTACATAGGTAAACAAAATTGGATATGCTTATTTCATGGCATCCTCCATTTCCCATGTAGCCTCATCTGGGCCAAAATGTCTCCATTGCACCTTGACCTGTGCAATGGTTCAGTTCCAGAGCAGGGTTTCCTTTCTTTCCAGTATGCATTGAGGTTCTGGTAGAAATTCTCCCTCCGGTTCCACCTGGATCACAGACCAGTCAATTATATGATTAGAATCATGTACACATTTCTTCAATAATGAAACATGCAAAGCATTATGTGCTTTTACTATGGGAGGAAGTGCTAGCCTGTAGGCTATAGGCCCCACTCTATCTAGAACCTCAAAGGGTCCACAGTACTGAGGTGCCAACTTGGCACAAGCTCCCATTTTCAGGGAACTCTTCCTGGGCCTAACTCTGAGATATACATGGTCTCCCGTCTTGAAGTCTCTTAGAGTTCTCTTTTGGTCGATGTAACTTTTATGTCGGTTATGAGTGACCTTCAGGTTTTGTTTTATCTGAGTCACTTGTTGTTCCATTTCTTTCAACATGTCGGGTCCAAAAGAAATTCTTTTTATGGGATTACTCCAACTAACAAGAGTGTTGCACAACCTACCATAGAGGACTTCAAACGGACTCATCCTTAAGGATTCGTGGTAGCCGTTGTTGTAAGCGAATTCCACCAGTGGCAGGTAGTCTTCCCACTTCTTGGGTTGATTCATTACATGCATTCTTAACATGTATTCTAGTATTTGGTTCACTCTTTCTGTCTGTCCGTCGGTTTGAGGGTGATAGGCGGTGCTAAACAGAAACTTGGTCTCTAAACCAGCCATTAGTGACTTCCAAAAGTTGAAAGTAAATTTCGTGTCTCTGTCAGACACGATCTCTTTTGGCATACCATGCAATATGAATATCTCCTTCATGAATACCTGAGCGATGTCTATTTCCTTGCAAGTCGAATTGACGACGATAAAATGAGCGAACTTACCCAATTTATCCACCACTACCATGATGGCGTCATTCTGTTTGGTCGAGGTTGGTAATCCAATGATGAAATCCATGGAGATGGTTTCCCATTTCCATTCTGGGATTGGTAAAGGTTTCAATAATCATACTGGGTGTCGGTGTTCTACTTTAACCTGTTGGCACTCTATTCATTTGGCTAAGTACTCAGCTATGTCTTTCTTCAACCCATGCCAGTAGAATTGTTTCCTGGTGGCCGTGATCATCTTCTGGTATCCTGGATGACCAGTATAAGGTATTTTATGTAGTTCATCCAATATGAACATCTTCAAGTCGTCACAATATGGAATGTACAATCTGCTTCGGTAAGTGAGAAGACCTCCTTCCCTCATCTGGTACCCTCCATACTTTATCCCTGTGGATTCTTGCTGCAGGTACGAGGTCACAGTCTGGAAGAATGTGTCTGTCTCTTGTGCATTTCTGACTCTTTCTTTGACATCCTCTCGCAGGTACTCACCGCAGCCAGGTGAATTGTTTTCATGCTTCTGCTAAGGGCATCAGCCACCCTATTTTCCTTTCCCTTAATATGTTTGATTTTAAATTCAAACTCGTTGAGGAGGGCCATCCACCTAGCTTGTCTGGCATTGAGCTTTGGTTGGTCAAACAGATATCGCAATCCACAATGGTCTGTCATAAGCACAAATTTTCTTCCCAGGAGGTAATGCCTCCACATTTTCAAGGCGTGCACTATGGCAGCCAACTCTAGATCATGGGTTACATAGTTGACTTTGTGCTCATTCAATTTTCGGGATTCATAGAAGACCACACTTACTCCTTGCATAAGGACTCCTTCGAGCCCTTCCTTACAAGCATTTGTGCACACGAGGAAATCAGCTTCGGGATCAGATATCTTCAACACAGGTCCATGGGTCAGTAGATGTTTCAGGGTTTGAAATATTTCTTCACATTTTTGTGTCCACGTGAATTTTGTCCCCTGCTTCTGGAGTGCAGTGATTGGACAACCAATATTGGAGAATCCTTTTATAAATCTCCTATAGTATCCTGCTAATCCCATAAAGGATCTGATATCCGAAACATCCTTTGGGGTAGGCCATTCCATGATAGACCTAATCTTATCAGGGTCTACTGCTACTCCTTCTTCGGATAGAACATGGCCCAAGTAATGTATTTGCTTCTGGAAGAAGTCATATTTGTTGAATTTGGCATAGAGTTGATGTTCTCTTAGCACTTGCAGCACAAGCCTAAGATGCTCTTCATGCTCTTCTCTATTCTTGGAGTAAATAATATATCGTCAATAAAAACCAGCACAAATTTGTCTAGGAATTTGTTGAGTACATTGTTCATCAAGCACATGAAAGTGGCAGAGGCATTGGTTAACCCAAATGGCACTACCACAAACTCATAGTGACCATACCTCGTCCGGAAGGTATTTTTATGGATGTCTTCACCCTTAATTCGGACTTGATGGTATCCCGACCACAAGTCAATCTTTGAGAAAATAGACGCACCCCCCAATTGATTGAACAGGTCATCTATCCTGGGCAAGGGGTACTTGTTCTTTATGGTTACCTTATTGAGTTGTCTATAATCTATACACAGTCTAAGGGTACCATCCTTCTTTTTCACAAATAGGACTGGTGCTCCCCATGGAGACACAATGGGTTGGATATAGCCCTTATCCATCATTTCTCTTAATTGCAATTTGAGTTCAACTAACTCGGGTGTGCTCATCCGGTAGGGTGTCTTAGACACCGACACCACTCTCGGTGCAAGTTCTATCGAGAAGTCTATGTCTCTTCTCGGAGGTAGACCTGGTACCTCTTCCGGAAACACATATTTGTATTCTCTCAGGGTAGGGTGGTCTTCGAGGCTTGGTTTGTCATCTTCAATAGTTTTCAACACCTGTATTGCATATAGGGGACATCCTTTTCATCAATACTTTCTCATTTGCAGAGCTGATATTTGTCTCACCGAGATAGGTTTTCGAATCCCTTGAAGGGTTATCCTTTTCCCTTCCTTACTTACACATTCTAAGTTTTTATGGTAACAATCCAATCTAGATTTATGGGTGGCTAGCCATTCCATACTAATCAATAGATCATACGATCCCAGGGGTAATATGTTAAGGGTTGCTTGGGTGGGGAATTCACCCAACATTAATTGGCAGGTTGGTATGACCTCTGCTACCCTTCTTTTGGTGCCAGTGGCTAACTGTACCAACCATGGCTTGGTAGGTTTTTGTGGCTGTAGTTTACACTTATCAACATCCTTAGGGGCTATATAACTCAAATTTGAAATAGGGTCAATCAAAATAGACATTAGATGGTTGGAAATCATACCTTCTATTTCCACCACTGAAGCTTGGTGGTCAGCTTGGTTATTATCGAAGGCTGCATAAATTTGCGGCACACTTCTAGCCACATCATTGACGGTGGTAGCTTCCTGGATGTTATAAATTCTATGACTATTCTGTTGTCAGTCTGGGTAGTCTCTCGGTAGATGTTCTTCTTTGCAACCCCAACATTTCAAAGGTTCTCTCTTTAGGTTATCAGTCTTCACTGGTATGGATCTGGAAGTTTTATTTCCGCCCAAGGAGGGAAAATTTTGTTGGTGTACACTCCAGGTTGGGAAGCTCATTCTTGGGTTCTTCTTATAGTTCTTAAATCCTGGGGATTTAATCCCCTTTTTCTGAAATCTCTAACTATTATTTTGTTTCCATCCTTCGCGAGGTTCAGTTTGATGTCCAAGTTGTTCATGACAATAGGTTGCCTTTCAGATAGTGTCTTCTAGGGTCTTTGGATCATCAAATTCAATTTTGTTCGGATAGTCCTTAGGTAGTCCGTTGATGAAGCGTTGTACCTTTTCCTTTTCTTCTTTTATATAAGGTACATACCTCAACAAATCGAGGAATTTGTTGACATATTCTTCTATAATGAGTTGTCCTAGTTTGAGTTCATAAAACTCTTTAGTCTTCTCGTCGAAATATTTTTCCGACAAATACTTCTTCCGGAAGTATTTCTCAAACCGTTCCCAAGACAGGTCCTCTTCGTGAACCCCTTTCACATTCTTAAGGTCTTCCCACCAAATGGAATCCTTTCTGTTCAAGTTGAAGGTGGCCACTCGGGCCTTCAAATTTTCTGAGAAGTCATGGACTCTGAAATACTTCTTTAGTCCAAGCAGCCAGACCTCTGCTTCCTCTCCCTTCTTTATTTCACCTTTGAAGGAGGGTGGTTTTGCCTTCCTGAATTCTTCGAATTTATGACCCTTGGAAAGCTTTCGCTTCTTTTGTTTTCTTCGGGAATAAGAACTAGTTTTGTTGCTAGAAAAAGCCTTTGAACCGCCAGCTTCCTTCCTAGAGGAATCATCCGCTGCTGGTCCTTTACCTCTGGGGTGGACATTTTTTGAGGCGCTCCTCTCAGTGTGGCCACTGATATGACCATGTTTTTGTACCTCAGGTTCATGTTGCATTTGTATTTGTAGGTCGGATAAGCTCTACAGTAAAACTGCGTTAATTTCTGTTTTCTTCTCTTGTTCTTTCATCATCCTCTCATTGTCAGCCTTGCAGCTTTGTAATTCGACCATGAGACTCCTCACAATCTTGGCTAGATCTGGAGGGGTCCCTACTGCTCTCCTTTCATCAGACTCCTCGTCTCTATTGTGGGAGCCCTCCCCCACTTCATGGTGAGTCACCATTCTATACGTTTGCAATTTCCCGCGGTTGATCTTCTGCTTGTGTGCAAAGGAAAAATGTTGGTTGTTAGTCAAATTTTATATTTATTTATAACCAGTACATAATTCATATTTTTCACATGTACACACACACAATAGGAGTTTTCACTCTTAACTTCGACTTTTGATTAAAAAGGTTAAGACAGGGGATTACTCCTTTTAGGAGTGTTTCGAACGGAGCTTCTGCGCAACTCGTTCATGAGCCCAAGTAGGCCAAGTGTTGTAACCATGCTCTGATACCAATTTGTAACACACCCACTACGGGAACTAAGATTTTTCGTCCTTTTCCTTCTTTTCACCGAGGAACAGAATTCCCCGAATACCTATGGGGCTTGATACAGACCCTGCCATCCCTTATCCGTACTCATATGATCGGTGGCTATGACCACAGGCCTTATCGGAGAGGTGCTTGTCAACTTTCGCGATTCAGGAAATCGTGATGCATGCATTTCCCTTTCTCTCTTGTCTTTCGAAGGGTTGAAACCCGAAACAGATCTAACCGCTTAACGAGATTAAAAGCAACCCAGCTTAAGTCCGGGTACTCTACCCTTCGGGATTTCGCATACCGAAATCTCAGGAGGTGCAATGACAAGAGGACTTACCATCAGGTATCCCGGGTGTCGAAACACCGAAACACCATATCTCGTCCGCACTATTATTATTTCGAGGTTTCGCACTTCGGGTTTTCAAGACTGGCGGGTACAAGAGAGCTTGCCAATAGGTATCTTGGGTACCAAATTACCGAAACCCCCAATATTATCCGTGCTAAGCCATTTCGGCACTTCCCCTTTTGGGATTTCACATTAAGTGAGAACAAGGGGTCTCGCTCCTAGGTTTCCCGGAAGCCGAAAACTCTGAGTCATCAAAACTCTAAATATGCTCCACTATTTTGGGGTTTCCTCCATCGGGATTTCGCAAATTGGGGTTTTGAGACTGGCGATTACATGGGGCCCGCACTTAGGTACCCTGGGTGTCGAAATACCGAAGTCTAATAACTTCTCCACACCCTATTTTTCGGGACTTCGTAAGTCGGGATTTCGGGACTTGCGAGTACAAGGGAAACTTACCCTTGGGTCTTCCGAGTTCCGAAAAGACAAAATGCCAAATCAAGTCACACCATGCCAAGTCAGGATTCCACGAGTCGGGTTTCGTATATCGAAACTTCGCGATAACAGAGGCCGAGCTTCACGCTCCTCGACTACCCGAATGCCGAAAAGCCAATGCACCTGCTCATTGTACACTTGACCAAATTCAGGGTTTCACAGTTCGGGATTTTGCAACTAGTGGGTACAAGGGAACTTATCCTTGAATACCCCGGTTCCCGAAATACCGAACATCAATACTTACCCATGCTGTTCCAATTCGGGGTTTCACGAATCGAAGTTTCGCGACGTGTGCAGACAGGAGGTCTTGCAACTAGATCTTCCGGGAGGCCAAACTTCTGAAATACAAACTCTTAAACCTGCGCATCTATTTCGGGATTTCATCCATTGGAATTTCGCGGGTCAAGGATTCAGGTCTTGCGAGTACAAGAGAACTCCCCTCTAGATATCCCAGGTACCAAAACTCCGAAGTCTTATAACTTCTCCATACTATTATCATTTTGGGATTTCACAAGTCGGGGTTTCGGGTCTTGCGAGTACAAGAGAACTCACACTTAGATACCCCGGGTGCCAAAACTCTGAAAAATCATAGCTTACCCACACTCTAGCATTTAGAGATTTCATATGTCAAGATTTCATGAGTTGTGAGCACAAGGGTTCTTACCCTCTGATCTCTCGGGTGCCAAAAAGCGAAACACTTACTGGACGCCACATGTACTCTGCAGATGGATGGCTCAGGTACTCCCGTGGGTCTTGGAATCGACGGTCCCAATTTATTCTCTAATTACAAAGGTTAAAAAGGGGTCAAGGCATTAACGCCTGCGTTCCTTCATCCAATTTAACGGTCATAACAGACCTTAGATCCTCCGAAAGGATCTCATTCGTGCATTTAGCAAGAGGAAGGGTATCCTGGGTACCGAACCTCCGAAACATCACAACTCATCCATGCTAGTTCATTTCTGGGTTTCGCTAATCAGGATTTCAGGACTGGTGAGTACAAGGGAACTTACCCTTAGGTGTCCCGGGTACCGAAACGCCGAAACATCACAAGTCATCCATACTAGTTCATTTCGAGGTTTTGCCAATTGGGATTTTGGGTCTGGCGAATACAAGAAAACTGACACTTGGGTTTCCTGGTTACCGAAACACCGAGATACCAAGCTCTAAGAGACCCACTCTCTCTCGTGCAGGGTTTTCAAACTTAGGCCTTAAAGTCCTTCATCGGGTTCCTGGGCAGATTTTCACCAGGTTTTATGACTAGACTGAGAGGTCTTCTTAAATCCTTGAACTATTAACATCTGTGATAGATAAAAAGAAAATTCAGGATTTTTCCAAGGCGGTAATCCTTTTAGGGAACTTACCCCGTCTCTGGAATGTAAGGAAACGATCCCGAAAGGATGTCCCTGTGAGGAAATCTATCCAGGGCAGCACGAGAGACAATTAAGGGAAACAACCTCCCAAGAACAGACTTCAAAATTGGATTTGTTCAAATACTTATATATATATATAAGCCGAATGTGGTCATTCCAACATAAGAATGCAACCACCATTCCGATCAAAACACCATGCAGACATTTCTACACAGAAATCATTCATAAGTGTTCAAACCATGAGCATATCAAGATATTCAATGCAAGACACAAGATATAAACACTTATCAGAAAACACCAAGTGATGCAACTGCTGAGAGGGGTGCTCGTTTCCACCCAACCATAGGCTCAACGACTCCGAATGGATTTACCACTAGCCACCCCCGAGCTAGACCACGATGCTTGAGACTCTCTATCTCTGTTCTTCAGCGATCGAGAACGAAGGTTACTCTCCTTCTTCTCTGTAATCACTCACTCTGTATTTTGTTCCAAAGTTCTTCTGATCTTTTTTTCCTGCGATCTCCCCCTAGCGTTCGTCCCCCTCCCACACCTTTTACATGCATTCTCTTTTTCCGGCAAGGTTGCATGTGGCACGAATTTCCCCGTGGTGGTCAAGTCTCAGGCCTCCACAGATGGGCAGTTCACCCCCATCCCTCATTAACTCATGAGGAGCCTCTTCACCTACCATCTTGGCGAGTAATTCATTTCGGGGCCAGCGAGCCGCTCTTGGTTCTCCGGTCCAATGAAGACCAAATACGATATTGGTTTCGGTGGAAGTTAGCGCCACCATTCTAGGTGCCTTCCACCACCTTTCTTTAGCCATCGTGGTCTCTTTTCTAGCACATTCCCCTCCCAACAGTCCTGCAACATATATATATATATATATATATATATATATATATTCATAATGTAAATTTACATTCGTCGACCTTGTATACTAAGGTCCATTCAGAATCACACATTCACATCTTTGAGTTTGCCACAGTTCTTGGCCAGCATAATTATTTTTACAGACTGGGGAAAACAGGTTGTTACATAGAGCTAGCTTATGACCTAGTTTCTTTAGTAGCTTACAAGACCAAAATGTGAAGTAAATAAAGTTGCTTAGTAAGACGTCTCAAGCTACCTTATTAAATGTTGTATCTTGGGCATGTGTATTTAATATCCCTACAAAGCGTTGAGCTACACACATTGCCAAATGCCTTGCACCACATTGCTCGATAAGCATAGATGGCAGTGATGCTTTCTCCAACTATCACATGTTTTTCTAATAATATATGTGTAATTTATTATATTTTCTCTTACTCACAATGGAGATAGATGTTGACACATGTACAAAAGTCCAACTCTTAATTGGAGATTCCTTTTCCTTGCTTTAATGATGTATAGGGTTGATAGCTTATGTGATATTGTTAACCTGAAGTGAAATTCATAAGCTCTTTGGTTGTTTCAGGCTACCTTGACTATGGGCCATTCTAACTTTGAATTAGTATTTTTGGTTGAAGGTGCTCATGATGCATGTTCAAATGCTACACACGTGGATTAGTGACACACAAATCAAGTATTGCAAGGATATAAAAATTGTAGGTCATGATTGGAACAATTTTTATTTGAGAATATTGGTTGTTACAACTTATATTGTTTGAGGTTCCATCTTGTGATTTTCATCACATTAATGGTGGAAATTTTCCATTGGTACTCTAGGAGCATTGGACCAACTTGAGGGATACATCTTCATGGAGCCCCTTATCCTCATTACATTTGATCACTTGATGAAGATCTTTGGTTGGAGGAATCTCACTTCTCCTTGGTTGGATGATGATTGTGTTTGTTTCTTGGTGGTCGTCTCACATGTGCTTGCCTTGTTGATCACCTCTCTCTCTCTCTCTCTCTCTCTCTCTCTCTCTCTCTCTCTCTCTCTCTC
>ML794026.1:0-16363 GCA_009831015.1 Picea engelmannii
TAGAAATCGTGTATTACTGTATCTCTGTGTTTATGGTTGCATATCTGATATATTTATGTTATATTACTGGATATACGTGATATCTCTGTGCATTTCTTTATTATATCTCCGCTCTCATTTCGTGCCGAAAATAATCCGGATCACTCCAAGTGTTAAAAAAACTCTATAATAGAGGTTTATGCACTACAAATCAATAGGGATACATGAAAATGGGTGTGCGTGTCTAGTTAAGTCTTACAATGATATGTCATTTACATGTTACATAGATACATGTACATAATAGAGGTTTATGCACTACAAATCAGTAGGGATACATGACAAATGGGTTTGCATGTCTAGTCATGTCTTACAATGATATGCCATGTACATGTTACATAGATACAGATACATACAACCACATATGTAACAAGTAACTACAATGGAAACTCATACATGTAACTACAATGGAGATACTGGGTACGAGATCAAACATTTCAAGGACCAATACATCATATCACTAAACATTACATCATAGACTTGCTACAAAAGTGTGACTCACATTAACATATGGTCTTGAGTCTGTTTTATTCAACACAACTCATGCAATTTACCTTATTTGTCCGAAATTAGTTCACTTTTGTTTCTGCATGATTTCCACTGCCACCAATGTCCCTTGGACTAAACTCTCTGTTGTTATCTAGAACAACATCTTTTTTTTTCCTACTTACCATTCCAACTCAAACTTATGTATGTCATCAAATCATGGTTTCTCCAGTGAGAACAATGCAACTCGCTTCCATTGCAGAACCAAAAAAAAAATCACGCTCCTCCATTCACTTATAGAATTGTTGAACTCATACCATTTAGGAACCGATCGTACCTTTGGGCCAAACAATGGTACCATGACTGTAAAGATTGAGAAATTGGCCATCCAAGTGAATCTTACGTCAATTCATCAAACGATTTACCATCAATACACAATTAGAGGTAACATGTAGTTTAAACCTTCCTTTCCAACTACCAAACCCTTTACAAAGTAGACTAAATAATGATTTAACATCACAAAATATTGTCAAGTAGGTCTTCAAATAATTAGCAAGAGATAATATCATCTTCCTCCTATGTAGTTGTTTACATGTTTGGAGTCTTCATCTGCACCTTTGACCTTTGGATCTTTAATGTCTCTATCAATTCATTGTCTTGGATTCACCTGTCGATTTATTAGAGTATCTAATTCTAATAAAACCACTACATTCATATTGAGTTAGCTATGCTCAATGTGAATTCTTCTTATTCCAAGACATTTAACTAGTTATTCTTTGGAATTTCCATACAACATCTTGCAATTGTTAGATTACTCAATTCTAATAATGCATCACATATTAAGTTATGTAGGATTAATATGTTTTTATTCACAAAATACAAAAAAAATTCTCACATTACCAAAGAATTAAAGTTATTTTCACCACTTTTCCCACACATGGTAACAACTACCAATAGGTTGGCCAATAATAACAACCATATATGAGTCATATAGTGCATCCATTCATCCTTTTTCTCTTTTCCATACTAGTCCCTCATGCTCTTCTCCATTCTCGTCCCTTCTTCTCTTTAGTAATCTAGGTTCGTTTACCATTAATGCATAACATCATAGGGTTCAACAATGAGAGATGATACTTCTAGAAAGTGTTATGACCACAATAATGGAAACTACAACCAAATAATAGTGTTGATATTTTTAGAAAGTGTCATGACCACAATAACGGTGACTGCAACTACAACCAAATAATAGTGACTGGATATGAAGGTTTGGAATTTATGTTGGTTCTATCTATATGATTTCTTTAGACATATAAAAAATGTATTGAATATGCTCTTAAGACAAAAAGAAAATTGTCTCACATGGTGGTGGAAATGCAACTTGCTTCACCTTCCAATGTCCAGTCCTCACAACATGCATTCTTTATTTCAAAAAGGTGATGATTATATGAAATAGTTTTTTAGACTCAAAATGGAATCTGCAAACTATTATTTGTATGTTTTCTCTATTCTCATTTAGATAGTATAATATTATGGTTAAAAATTAACGAGGAAATGATGACATAATATAAAAAGCTAGGTTTCTATGATGACCTTGTCCTACTACTCCTGGAAGATGAAATTTTTTCAAGTATATTTAGGATCAATGTAATCCATGCACATCTCCAAGATTTATTTTGATCTTCAAACCTAGGGCTGTTTAAGTTCCAAATTCTTCTTGTGGTTTTCCATCTCACTCAAACTAGATAGAAGCTCCTCGAGAATAGTCATGGAGTTGGCGATGTTGACAACCTTGTCATAGTGGAAGAGATTGGTAATGAAGTTGTGAGGGTTCTATAGATATGGAGAAATGGACATCTTCATGCACCACATGCACATTCTTTTGAAGTTCTTCGACATATTTTTGACCTACGAAAAGGGAAAAATATATAAAATTTTCAAGCCTCAATGACTGATGTCATAATGTTTTCTTTTAAATAACTCAAAACATAATTTATCTAACAACAAAAAATTAAATTTCTAAACATTGGATCAATCACATAGTAGCTGAAAAAATGAACAATGGAATAAATAAAAAACATGCATATGGATTTCTCTTTCAAATAAGCTTTTCATTCCTTTTATCAAAGCTTACAATATGACCTTTGCAACCCTCTTAAAACTAGTGATTGTATGGTCATTAAATTGTGTTGGCCCTTGACCAAGTTTTGAGGAAACATTGGTCGTGTTTGACCACTTTTGGGACTTCGATAGGCTGGTCGAAGATGGAGCGCCCAGGCGGAGCTAAGATCACGGGATCTCTCTTGTTATGTGGGCTTGTGGACTGAGCAAAGGGTTTACTAGGGTTTATGCAATGGGTTATGGGATGTCGGCCCATGGGTTTACCCATGATTAGGCCTTTTTGTAAATGTATAAATAAGTAGCTAAGAGATGTAATAAGCCTAGTGTTGGCTATGTGCATAATATGTTAATGTTGGCTTAGTGCAAGAGATTGTAAGTTGTTTTATGAAAACAGACTATGTAGAGTTAGGGTCTATGCTAGTAAGGAGTTGGCTATGTGCCTTGACCTGATTTTGGTAAGGAGGATCTAGTGCGCAGTGCGTAGATCTCCTTTCCTCTACGGAGTTTGGCTTTGTGGCTTTATTCACAGGAGAAAATGAATGTAAGAAGATTGAAGACTAATAAAGAAGAAGATGAAGTTGGTGGACGTAGCCCCACACTGGGGTGAACCACGTATATCATGTGTCTTGATGTGCTTTGTGCGATGTTGTTTATGTGATTATCTACTTAGTGTTGTTATAATGTATGATGAATGCATCTAGTGTCATTTCTTAGTTCTTGATGTTATTAAACATAAATGAATGCTAGATCCAAGTTGATGTTATGTGCTAAGTGAATGGAAGTACTCGATCTTTATGGTTACTGTGTTGATCTATAATAAGGGTTTAATATGCGATGTGAATGAGATTCAAGAAACTAATGCATATTGTTGTTTAAGTGCTCTGTTAAGTATTGTAATCACAGATCTGTGTCCTAGCCCAGTTGTAGACACCTGAGTCCTGCAACCCCCCCTGCCTCTACCTCAGGTGAGACTTCATCTTCTTCGCAGGTGTTGCCGAAAGGGCCGGTAGTTAGGGTTTTGTTGGTGCGTTGTTGAAGCATTGAACCTTGGGTCTGCCCCTGTGCCAACAAATGGTTCCGATGTCGGGACTTGAAACAGAGATTGCTGGGAAATGAAGAAAATAGAAAGCTCTGTGCATAGATTTGTTGTTGTAGTGCGCAGTATTATACTTGACTTGTGAATCTCTGTTCTAAGAAAGAAACTAGATCTAAAGAAAAGAGGTAAGATCTTAAAGATTTTTTCTTTGGTAAAGTTAAGATAAGTGGAAATTTTTTCTTTGAAAGTATGAATCTAGGTATGTTTGATAGATTTTGTCCTAGACTGAATGTTAGGGAACAGTTAGAAGAAAGAGTTAATCTAAATAAATTTGATAGAAATAGAGAAAAATATGTTATTCGTATGCATAGAAAGAATTTTTGGACTAATAAGTGGATGCAAGAACCTAGAAATAATTTTTCAAGATTACAAATCCAGCACCGTGATCCCAATGCGTAGTACAAGAAAGGTTGGGGATCGTTTAAAAGAAAGAGAGGAATAACACTGTGTTATAATTGCAGAAGATCGGGACATCTTGCTAAGGAATGCCCTGGTACAGGTCCTATTTGTCTTTGTTGTAAAGTTATTGGTCATGAGGTTGAGGATTTCCCAAGGATGATTGCAAAAATTGAAAAGATGAACGTGAGACAAAAAAACTATAAAGAAGGTCAAGAGACTAAGGATATGTTAGAAAATCAAAAAGATAAAGAATCAGAGAAAGATCATACTATGTTACTACAGTTAAAACTAGCAATGGATGACCACAAGGATGTCAGTTTGTCAGAGATCTTGAAAGAAAAACATTGCATAGTTACAAGAATAGAATACTTCGACATAGACTGTGTATTGGATGAAGAAACACATGTGAACATTATGCCAGAAAGCACTTGGGAAATTTTGGGAAAGCCTGCTATGATACCTTCATTGGGAAGGATAGGCTTGTTTAAAGGAAAGATGATAACCCTATGTGGAAGAGTTACTGACATACTTATGATTTCTCATGAAACATCGATTGAAGAAGAGTTTGAAGTCATTAAGTTTATTGAGAACAATGCCCATTTTCCACTTTTGTTAGGAAAGACTTGGATTGAGAAGGATCAGATCAAAAGGAAAGAAGAGGAGGAAGCCACAGAACAGAAAAAGCAAGAACTAAGGGACCTCATGACTAGAAAAATAGAGCGACTAATAGAAGAACAAGAGGATAAGTCGAAGCAACAAAGGGAAAGAGAATTAGCTTTCAAATTTGAAAGAACGCAAGAAGGTTTGAAGGACCTATCCATGCAAGAAGAAAGTATGCCCACCCGGGACCTAGTACGCAAAGAGGTATTACCTTTGAACCCTTGGAAAGAACATCAGCAGTGTGAAGTCACTATGCTACGAAAAGATAAGCATAAGAATGGAAAGAGGAATCCAAAGACTCAGATCACAGGAAAGAAGGAAAGGAAACTCAGTAAGAAGAAAGACAAGCTAGAAAAAATACAGGAGGCTCCAGAAAAGACTTCGCAGGAGGCAGATCTACAGAAGTTGAACCTCGTCGGAATAGCAAAACCACACAGAATGGGACTTCGCCACGACGGAGCTATATGACCATTGGAGACACCCCGACCGTTAGAATAACACTCTGGAATGGCTAGAAACAAAATTATTGATGGAAAGATCGTTGTTGGACTGTTGGGACCATGCCATAACAGACTTATTGGCATTGATTGACACATTCCTTCTCATTGGAGGAATCTATTACGACGCTTACTTATTTAACCCGTCGGATGCTTCGTCGGGACCACTTTTTTCCACCTGTGATTATCTGAGCTAACAGATAATCGATTGCATATTGTGTTGTGATTTCTATACCTCGCCATTCGTTTGATTACCCCACTTGTCCGCTCACCTACCTTATCTATTTGATTACAAGTGTGAATGTCGGGCGAACATAGCGCGTTAGAGAAGTATGTGGAGGAGATTTTCTTGGATCTCATGGTTGAGAGAGTTATGTCTGTAGGAATACAGGCATCGTCGACTGGAGGATTGCAAGAATCCCCCTCATCTAGACGTCGTTCTAGTTGTACTGCTGAGAAGCGAAGCAAGCACCACGATGATCTGGCTAACGTGAAGCAGATCCCATAGGTCTTGCCAGATTATATACCGCCTTTTGCTGGCACGGTTAACCACGACAGTATCCCATGTGAATTTGAGTACACGTTGATCACTGCGTACATCCTGAAGGGGATATGCGTAGTTGGACCCCAGTTAGGACACATCCCAACTCTGAAGAACAACCACTTTAACCTTGGAGATAAGAAGAGCTACGTGATGCTCACGCCACATAGGTATTTGATGAAGACGACTGGGAAGAAGCCCCGCATATTCTCCCAGCAATGGATTAAGGAGCTCGTGCAATCAACTATCCTGAATGTAATGAAGATCCCTCACTTTGGTCGACATCAGGAGGTTAACGCCTGCGTTAAACTCCTCTTGTCATGCTATCATGGAGGATATATATGGCTTGACAGGTGCATCACTGTGGATCCGGCGCTGATCCACCTCATCACAGAACTAAGCATGCAGGGACCAGACCCTCAATAGTTCTACTCGAGGAAGACTTCAGATCGCTCCCTGGAACAGCGCATAAAGGAGGATTATGGCGATGTAGAGAAGGGAAAGTGAGGATACAAGGTAGCCTCCATCCAGGATGGCACAGTGTGCCTAGCTTGTCAGCTTATAGCTGGAAAGATCATCAGAAAAAACTGTCCCACGCAAGTCATTGGATTCATAGTAGACCTCGTAGGAAAGTGTGTGGAGGGGATGTAAATGAACTGGGCGAGTTACCTTGTCAACGAGCTGGAGAAATACTGTCGCGAAGCCCAAGATCAGGGCTATGAATTCCATTTCAGTTGGTTACTGGTACTGATCGAATTTGTCACTTGGAAGATGTAGGAATGAGAGACATTTCCAGAAGTTGAGCCATCAGAGTCGTTGGCCGCAAGGTTCTCCACCTTGTGGTATACAAATGATATGTTGAAGCAATGGCAGTCGAACATTGTCTTCCATGCTTACTACCAGTAGCTGAAGCGTGCTATTGAATCATTTCCATGCATGACATCGAATACATTGCACCAATACAGACCGCTAGCGAAGTTCCATGCAGATCGACACTTTATCTACATCACCATGTGTAGAGATGAGAGTAAGGAGGAATTGCAGTCCTATTATAAGTTGAACAGCGAAGATATGGAGGAGATCACCAAACAATGGCTAGCAGAGTTCCTTGTACCAGTTGAGGATGCATAACTCTCCAACTCTGACATCATTGGAAGTCCCTTGGTCACCCGAGTCGAACATGATGGACAGAGTAGCGTGAAGAAAAAGAAGAAAAAGGAAGAAGTGTAGAACATAAAAACCAATGATGAGGAGAGTGCCTCAGAGGAAAGCATGCATGACTCACCCACAAGAGGAGGAGGAGACGAAGTGAACCAAGAAGAAGGATGGGAAGAAGGAGAAAATAAAGACAAAGGAGAAGTTACACCGCCAAAGGATCCCCTACTGAGGAAGAAACATCGAATAAGCAGAAGGTTTCTCCGTAGAAACCCTCATCAATAAAAAAGGTGTGCTCCAGTAAGCCCAAGATGAAGTCCATGCTCACAGAGGACGACATCGATCTAATCATCGCAATTGTGGAGGGTGATTTAGAGGATATTTTGCAGTGCTATGGAGCAAAGCAGGAGACATTGTATGAAAGAATAGAGAAGGAGTTGAAGGAGATACAACAAGTCATCCATTCGAGCTGCGCAGTACCTACTACACCTTCTTGGTCGAAAATTGCAAAATTGGGGGATGAGCCCGCTCAATTATGAAGATTTGCATATGCAACAGAGGCTCGACTTCAGTGAGCCCAAGAAGAAAAGGAGCAGTATACAGAATCCTTGAAGGAAAAAAAGGAGGAAGTCTTAGAGAAAATTTGAGTTGTGCAGAAGGAGAAAGATGAAATTCGGGCAATGTTCGAGGAGGACAATGCAAAGGTACATAAATAAAAATACCAACTGCTCACTGAGTAGAATGCGATCAAAGAGGTAGTGACTAAAGCACTTCGTTGTTTGTTGGGCTTGGCACAGGAAGAAGAAGAGTCAGCCGAGATTCAAGTGGGAAAGCTCATTGAGTCCATTCAGCAGCTTCAAGCGAGAGTAACAGAGTTAGAACTCCAAGCAGTGTTGAGCACCTCGAAAGAAGTGTGTGATCAGAGGGAGGAAGTTGCTAGGAGTGTAGTTGGAAGGATCATGTCACTCACATCAGAATGTAATCAATTAAGTAATCATAGTGCACAGACCTTCGCAGAAGATCTGAAGCTGAGGAAACTAGAAGCACAACTCCAGGAGGCACAACAACAGGCATCCACCATGCAAGCGCAGATGAAGTCACTCACTACAGTTGAGAAAATGAAGAGATCATAGGATCAGCACGTAGTCTAGTAGAAGATTACTTCCATCCAGAGAAAATTCATGGAGTTTACATAGAGATTACAGCCGGTGCAGGACGAAGCCTGCACGATTTTTGAAGAGATTGAAGGACAAGGCTCGCAGCTAGACCAAGTGGTTGCGACAGTGGAATAGTGCCTGGAAGGGCCTATTACAAAGCAAGTGATTCAGGAGTTCACCGAGCAGGAGGCTCTAGTGAAGCAGCAAATCAAGGCAACTCGAGCTAATATCGAGGCCTTTGAAGGAGCATTGCCCAGATCTGAGTGACTCGAGACAAGTCACATGTGAGTGTTGGGGGCTTGTTGGCCCTTGACCAAGTTTTGAGGAAACATTGGTTGTGTTTGACCACTTTTGGGACTTCAACAGACTAGTCGAAGATGGATCGAAGATGGAGCGCCCAGGCAGAGTTGAGATCAAAGGATCTTGCTTGTTATGTGGGCTTGTGGATCGAGAAAAGTGTTTACTAGGGTTTATGTAATGGGTTATGGGATGTCGACCCATGGGTTTACCCATGATTGGGAATTTTTATAAATGTATAAATAAGTAGCTAAGCGATGTAATAATCCTAGTGTTGGCTATGTGCATAATATGTTAATGTTGGCTTAGTGCAAGAGATTGTAAGTTGCTTTGTGAAAACAGACTGTGTAGAGTTAGGCTATGTGCTTGTAAGGAGTTGGTTGTGTGCCTTGACCTGATTTTGGGAAGGAGGATCTAGGGCGCAGCGCGTAGATATCCTATCCTCTACAAAGTTTGGCTCTGTGGATTTGTGCACAGGAGAAGATGAATGTAAGAATATTGAAGACTAATAAAGAAGAAGAATAAGTTGGTGGGCGTAGCCCCACACTGGGGTTAACCACATATATCTTGTGTCTTGATGTGCTTTGTGCGATGTTGTTTATGTGTTTATCTGCTTAGTGTTGTTGTTATAATGTATGATGAATGCATCTGATGCCATTGCTTAGTGCTTGATGGTATTAAACATAATTGAATGCTAGATCCAAGTTGATGTTATGTGCTAAGTGAATGGAAGTAATTGATCTTTATGGTTACTGTGTTGATCTGTAATAAGGGTTTAATCTGCGATGTGAATGAGATTCAAGAAACTAATGCATATTTTTTTTAAGTGCTCTATTAAGTATTGCAATCACAAATCTATGTCCCAGCCTAATTGTAGACACCTGATTCCTACAAACCCCCCGCCCCCCCCCCGCCTCTACCTAGGGTGAGACTTCATCTTCTTCACAGGTGTTGCTGAAAGGGCTGGTAGTTAGGGTTTTGTTGGTGTGTTGTTGAAGCGTTGAACCCTGGGTTTGCCCCTGTGCTGACAAATTGCCTAGATCCAATGGTGTATGTCCTATGCATATGGAAAGGACAACTACAACAGTGGTATGTCCTGTATGGCCTATTGATCTCTTTAGAATATATACTCCTCTTCTTCCTTGTGAACTCTTCCTTTACAACCCTCTTTCTCTCTTCTCATCTGTATGATATCTCTCCTATATTGTCCTATTTATTATTTGAGAGAGGACAAATAATCTCCTCAATCCTAGTTGCCACCTATCTCAATCAAGATATGTATGGCTAAGATTAAATCCTAATCTAAGTCACTAATGTTCTAGATCTTCTAGAACATTTTCATTTAGATTCATAATACTAGTTGACTTAAAAACACAAGATTTTCATTTTTTTTTCTTAAGTGAAATTACAAATTTAGAATTAATTATCATTCCAAGGTGGTCACTAAATAAATGGCGTGAACCACTTCCCACATGTTCTCACTGAACCTATGAAAGAAGTTTCTTATCGAGCTACATTTCTCAACACTCCCTCTTAGCGAGGAAGGAATTTTGCACCAATACAAGTTTGTGATCTCTAAATGCTTAAAACTTCCCTTTTTCTAAGGACTTGGTCAGAATATCAACTACTTATTCATCTATGGGAATATATTGGAGCTTCACTTCTCCCTTATAAATCCTTTCTCATATGAACTTATATATGATCTCTATGTGTTTGGACCTATCATGAAACACTAGATTATTAGAGATTTTTATACAACTATGATTATCATTGTAAATTAATATGGGATCCAAATCCTAATCAAACAATCTTACAAGTAACTTGTGAAGATATATGGCCTCACAACTAGTAGTACTAGTTGCCATGTATTTTTCCTATGATGAACTAAGTGCCATAGAAGTCTAATTCTTGATGAACCAAGATATCAACACTTATCCCAAGATAAAGCAACACCTTGAGGTTCTCCTCCTATTTTTTTCATTGCTTTCCCAATTTGAGGGTGAGTACAAGCGAATGATGGTCTCTCATGACGTGTTAGTGGCAATGCAAACCTAGAAAAACAACAATTTGTTAACTTGGATGGATTATTCAAGGTACTTTTACAATGAATTTGAATATGGTGTAACAATATGAAATGTATGAAATTAAATTAGCTTTCCGAATATACAACTTTTATTCATAGACATTATGAATAACTAGGTCAAAATTGATTTTTTCTAAAAGTGGTATTTATTTTTCCAACAAAATATAAGGTATATGTTTTCGTTTGTGCAAGTGTTGAGTGTCTTAAAAATGGAATTTCATTCCAAAAACTTGTATACTTTCATAAAACATTTTTTTCTTTTGTCATGTATTTTTTGGAAATTTGAAATATTAATTTGAAATATTTTTTAAATTATCAAAGTCAACATATGCTTGAAATTACAATGTCTTTTGCTCGTGCACATTAAAAGGGTCTTAAAATGATAAAAAAAAAATTATTTGTTTTTTTAGATCGTAGTATCGGTCTCATCTTGTGCTGCATATAACTCATTTGATAAATGGTTAAGATGAAAACAAGTTATAGCAGAAATAAGAGAGTTATGTATTCTAGGATTTTGATACATGTGAAGACAAAAATAGATTAAAAATAGTAAACAATAATAATTTAAAAAAAAAAATTATATATTTGAAATATACATAGTCGAATCGATCTATGTATATAGACATGGAAATATTTAGACATCAAAAAGCATGGAAATACCTAGAGCTATACCTTACGTTGACATGCCTCTCTCTCTCTCTCTCTCTCTCTCTCTCTCTCTCTCTCTCTCTCTCTCTCTCTCTTCCACCTTTATTCCACCCTTTCTCTCTCCTTTCATTGTTAGTCGCAGTATCACTCTCTCTGCCCCTATTTCTCTCTCTATTCCCCCTCTTTATCTCCCTATGTATCGCCCCCTTCCTCTCATTCTCTCGCTACCCCCATTCTATGTCTCCCTCTTAGTTTCCCTTCCTCTCACTATCCCTCTCTCTACCCCCCTATATTTCTTGCTCTCGTCCCTCTCGCACTATGTCTCTTCCCCTATTTTTCTTTCTCTCTACCCCCCTCCTCCCTCTCTTTCTCTACCCCTCCTCTTTGTCTTTATCTCTCCCTCTCTCACACATACACACACTTCCCCCCACATGCCACTATCTCTCCTCTATCTCTCCTACATCTACCCCTCTCTCTTACATTTACCTCTCTGTCTACCCCCCACTCTATTTTTCTCTCTCTCCTTCTCACATTCTCACACACTCTCTATTTCCTTACTATGCCTTGCTCTCTCTCCCTCCCACACACACTTTCTACCCCCCCTATATGTATTCCTCTCTCTCCATCCCATACTCTAACACACTCACTCTTTATCTCCCCTCTTTGTATTCCTCTCTCTCCCTCCCACACTTCACACACACACTTTCTATCCCCCCCTCTATGTCTCCCTCCCACACTCTCACACACACATTTTCTATCCCCCCTCTATGTATTCCTCTCTCTCCCTCCCACACTTTAACGCACTCACTCTCTACCTCCATCCTTTGTCTACCTCCCCTCTTTTTCTACCTCTCTCTACCTCCCCCCCTCTCACACTCACACATTATATCTGTACCCCCCTCCTCCCTCTATCTCTCCCCCTCCCTCTGTTATCTCTCCTCTCTTTCTCTCCAACATCTACCACCACTTTCTCTCTCTCATTGTTAGTATCACTCTCACTGTATCTCCCTCCCTCTCTCTCCTCTACTATCCTCCTCATTTCTCTCTTTATATATTTATACCCCCATTTCCCTCTATCTCCCCCCTTCCTCTCACAATCATTCTCACTCTCTCTCTATTGATTAAGATTGGTTGTCATTGATGTCAACCCTTGAAGAAAGCCCGATAGCACAAAGGTTTGGGTAATGGACCCAAGTTTGTTTGGTGTAAATATGACTCATTATTGTCTTTTCATGGTTGATAATAAGTACAAATTGATGAACTCCAAAGTGGTATCCTTATGGTGAAAGCCCTCAAGGGAAGACGCTTTGCGGATTGAGTTATCCTAGAAGTATGGTTAGAGAACCCATGCTTATTTTTGGAATAATGAGATGAAGGTCAGTGAATTTTTCAGTGAAACTATCCTATATGGATATTTCTTGTCATGCCATTTCCGGTGGTATATGGAACATCACATAACTCCTCACGGTTAGAGACTTATGGCCATAAGAAGTTGGAGAACCTAGGTTTGGATAATGGACCCAAGTTTGTTTGATGGATAATGGTATGAGTTTTGATATATTTGTAGGTAATAATATTCTATATGGATATTACATGTCATTCCATTTCTTTTGGTATGTGTAATTTCACATAACTCCTCACGGTTTGAGAGTTATGGCCTTACGAAGTTGGAGGACCCTCATATGTCATCTAGAAGCCCCAAAAGGTCAAAATAGTCAAAGTGGTTTAAGATATTTTAGAAGGTAAATAATGAAGTGAAGTGATGAGTGTACTATAATTCAAAGTGAATACAAAATAAATTATTTCAATACTAAATTTAATGGAGAAATTAGAAGTGGGTTAACCCTAAGATAAGGAAAGCGGGCAAAGTGACCTAGAAGATGTTTTTAAGGAAGCTACTTGGAGAGTATAAATAAGAGGCAAGGCTCTCTTATTTTAGATCACACTTGAGAATATTGAATATATATACGTATCGGAGGCAACCAAAGGATATCTAATCCAAATTTCATAGGGAAGGTGAAGAAAAGAAGGCCGAAATTCAGGGGAGGATAAATTATTTTGATGATGCTTTCTAAGGTATGTTATTTACAGGTTGTCTCACCATTTTCGCAATAACTTTTTTTATAGAATGATTCAGACCGTGATATTGATAGGACATTGGGGAAACATATCCAAGTATATTTGGTAAAACATTCATCTTGTGGGTCGTTTTAGTTTTGGAGTTACACTCTGTGGAAAATAGGGTTTGTGGCTAGTCCTGAAACTAGTCTAAAACAAGTGTTTCGGGTACAAATGTCATAAATTCTTCATAACAGATCCAAATTTCATAAGACCAAATGTTTTGGTTAGACTACAGTCTATAGTATGCTTTGAAACATTTTTCGATTGATTCAACAAAAATTCTGTGTTGGGCACGCTCTACAAGGTCGCTCTCTAGAATAAGCCAAAATTCAGCAAGGTATGTCATTTTTTCTATAACTCCTTTTATGAGAGGTTCCAAGTAGTTACACCTGGAGGAATTGCATAAAACACACTAAATAACATTGCATATCATTTTCATATATTTATTCATTACAGGTACATATTTATGATTATTTCAAGTTAGGGTTGTTGAATAATCCAAAACTAGTCATGTGAGACTAAAGAAAAGTTTGATGAAAATGCTAGTCTCTTGTTGTTAAAGTTAAGGAAGGTTTGTAGGTATGTGATCATATACACCAGTTCTATTACAGAGTTACAAATCATATTTTGATGATGATATTGATGAGGGATTTTGGTTGAGGTACATGTTGGGTACATGGTTGAGACAAGTAGTTGATGAGTTGGCACATATATGAGGTGTATAGTTGATGATGTTGGTATATATTGATGAGTAGTTGACACATGATTGGTAAAGACTTGGTACATATTTGGATGCACTTTTTTATGGTACAGGTTGATTACAAGTTGTTTGGTACAGGTTGGTGCATGGTTGATGCACTTGTTTATGATACAGGTTGATTATAGGTTGAGGTACAGGTTGATGCATGGTTGATACATGGTTTAGGTTTATTGGTACAGGTTTACAGCGATATATATCATAGTGATAGTGTGACAGTGGTTCCATCATTCTACTTTACTTCAGGGCAGTTGGACGGGGCAAGGATGGGTGGTTGTAGCCACCTTCCAGTTGTAGCCGAAGAACATAGGGGTTTGTAGCCTCCTTCTGGTTATAGCTAGAGAATAGGGGAGTTGGAGCTTCCTTCAGGTTGTAGCCTGAAAAACAAGGGGGTTGGAGCCTCCTTCTAGTTGCAACTAGAAAACAAAGGAATTTGGTGCTTCCAATGAATGTAATTCTTCAAGACATATAATAAAAATCATTTCATGGTTTTCTCCCGCTTTGGGTTTCCACGTAAAACACTGGTGTACTGTGTATGTGTATGATTGTTCATTTGTTCATTTCTTACTTAATCTGCAGTTATTTTATGATAATGCTACATTGATATAACACTTGGATTATATGGTTAAAAATGATTAAATTTCTCTATTACTGATTCACCCCCCCTCTCAGTAATCCAACACTCTCCAACCCTTCCTCGCTCCCTCTCTCTCTCCCCCTCCCTCACATTATCTCCTCGCTCTCTCTCTCATACATACACCCCTCCCCACTATGTCTCACCCCTTCCTCTCATTCTCTCTATACCTGCTCTCTTTGTCTCCCTCTCACTCCCTCTCACACACTCAAACAATCTTTATCCAACCCCCCTCTCTTTATTTCTCTTCCCCCGTCTCACACTCACACATTCTCTCTCTACCCCCCTTATCCCTCTATCTCTCCCCTCCCTCCCATTATCTCTCCTCTATTTCTCTCCTACATCTACCACATCTTTCTCTCTCTCATTGTTGTTAGTATCACTCTCACTATACCCCCCTCCCCCTCTCTCCTATACTCTCCCCTCATTTCTCTCTTTATATATCTCTATCCCCTCTTTCCTCTATCTCCCCCCTTCCCCAAACACTCAGTCTCACTCTCTCTCTCATTTTTGTTAGTCTCAATCTCACTCTCGCTTTGCCTCTCTCTCTCTCTCTCTCCCTTCCTGCCTCCTCCTCTTTGCCCCTAGTTATACCTCCCTCTCTCTATGTCCATCTAAAGGTGAGGCATGTATCACAATGAATAAAGGATATATGAAACAGATAAATGTAGCCTCGCATGTAAGGTGAGTGTTAATTTTGTTTTCTTCTTCCAATAGATTACTTATACGAGTATTTATATGAACATGACCATGACCTAGACCATTAAATATACCTATACCATCACCTAGACCCCCTAGCTCCATCTAAGCCTACACATAACATATACTCTACCCTTAACCCCATGCACACCCAAGACCTGAGTGCAATATGCCTATACCTCTTGTTTTATAAGGATATTTTATGGATATTACCATTCAGCTACGATTTAATAATGATCTCACATGATTTAATGATGATTATAGTAAGTTGATTCTTATTTTTTATTCTAATATAAGCATAATCTTATAGTTTATTCGATATTATTTATTCAAAATCAATGTTTGAATCCCTCTCTATATCCTTCCTCTTCAACTCTCTCCCTCTCTCTCTCCATCCATCTATTTCTCTCTCTCCTCACTCCCTTTCCCTCCCCTTCACCCCTTCTCTCTCTCTCCTCACTCTGTTTCCCTCCCCTTCACCCCTTCTCTCTCTCTCCCCCCTTCCAAGTCTTCTCCTCTCTCTCTCTCTGTCTCTCTCCTCCTTTATCTTCCCCTTTGTCCCTCCCTCCCACTATATCTACCCTCTTTGTCTCCTGCATCTACCACCTCTTTCTCTCTCTTCTTATTGTTAGTATCACTCCCACTTCTCTCTCTCTCTTCATCTACCACCCTATCACACTCTCAAACAATCCATATCTGTCCCATTCTATCTTTACCTCTTACATCTAACCCATGCTCTCTCTCTCCATGTATCTCCCTCTCTCCCAAACTCTCCCAAACTTTCTCTTTTTTCATCTATCTAATCCCTCTTCCCTCTTTTCCCCCCATTCCTCTCACTATCTCAGTCTCTACTCCACCTCGTTTTCCCCTCTTCCTCTCACTCTCTCACTCTCATTATTTCCCCCCGTGACCTAGACCACGACATAGAGATATATCTAGAGTTATAAATTGACCTAGAGATTGACATATACCATGACAT
>ML794026.1:29509-69577 GCA_009831015.1 Picea engelmannii
TTCTAAACCTGTGGGTACACCTATGGTAACTGGATGTAAATTAAGCAAGGATGATGATTCACCTGATGTTGATCAAAGCTCATATCGATCAATGATAGGAAGCCTGATGTACATCACAGCATCTCGCCCAGACATAATGCATGCTGTAGGAATGGTAGGAAGATATCAGGCTGCTCCTAAACAGAGTCATTTGCAAGCTGTCAAAAGGATATTCAGGTACTTAAAAGAAACAATGACTTTTGTTCTGTGGTATCCCAGAAATCAATGTCTTCAGTTGACTGCTTATTCAGATGTAGATTGGGCAAATTGTGTTGATGAGAGAAAAAGCACCAGTGGAGGAGCATTCTTCTTGGGTAACTCCTTAGTAGCCTGGCTTAGTAAAAAGCAAGGTTCCATCTCTCTATCAACCACATAGGCAGAGTACATTGCTGTTGCTACTTGTTGCACACAGGTATTATGGATGATTCAGACACTTGCAGACTTAGAGGTAAAATATACTGCACCGATCCCAATTCATTGTGATAACACAAGTGCCATTAGTGTGTCTAAAAATCCTGTCCTCCACTCCAAGACAAAACATATTCCCATAAAATATCATTTTCTGAGAGAGCAGGTCACCAATCAGATTGTTCAGGTCCATTACATTCCCACTACATAACAAATTGCAGACATCTTTACTAAGCCCCTCGCCAAGACACCGTTTGAATATCTCAGACAAAAGTTGGGTGTCATTTCGTTTCATACCTAAAAGAGTCCATCTTTTTAGGGGGAGATTTGTTTTGTTTGATTATCTAATGCCTCCTAAATTTACTGCAATAGCTTAGGGGGAGCATGTCTCTTCTTTGACATTGATGTCAAAGGGGGAGAAAGGAATTCGGGTGCCTTAGTTGCCATCAATGCCAAAGGGGGAGATTGTTGGCAAATTTTTAATAGATAGTGTATGCTTGTCATTGATGGCAAGTACAACAGTGAAGATGGCAGGATCAGAATGTGCATCGATGGACAAACAGGAACAACGTAGGAAAGCTCAGGAGGAATTAGTGCAGAGTCAAAATTCTTCCAAGTAAGAAGGATGTGTAAACTTGGAGGAGAAGCGTCGTTGATCGTTGGATCCCATAAAAAATCCCAAAAGCAGGAGGAACATCCATCTCAAGGGGTTATGTGGACCGTTGTTGTAACTTCATCTCAAAGTTTCGCGACTCGCGACATGGAGAGGCAAGAAACATAACTATCAAAATCGCGATATGCGAAATCGCAATTTAATCGCAGCCGTCAAATCAAAGTTTTATTCTGGACCGTTGATCCAGCTTCATATCGGAGTTTCACGACTCGTGACATGGAGAGGCAAGAACCTCTATCGAAGGAATCGTGAGATGAGAGTTCACGATAAGATCAGGACCGTCCATATGTGAAGGACGCTTGGTAGAGATCGGAGAGATCTCGTGAACTCGGGGGTTCGCAAGATAAAGGCCCAAGTATTGGGTGTTCAAAGTTGCGAGGCGTGAGGATGCGAGGCGGTGAAGTGGCGAGAAGATCAGGACCGTCCATTTGGGAAGGATGCGTGGCAGAGATCGGAGAGATCTCGTGAACTTGGGGGTTTGCAAGATAAAGGCCCAAGTATTGGGTGATCAAAGTCGCGAGGCGCGAGGACGCGAAGCAACGAAGTGGTGAGAGATTTATAGCCGTCCATCTAGGGGGACAGGTGGCGAGAGATCGAGAGATCTCGCGAACTCGGGAGTTTGCAGGTTGAGAGTCCAAACATTGGGTACTCCAAGTCGCGAGGTCGCGAGGTAGCGAGAGAAGGACAGTCGTCGGACCCGGATCACAGGAGGACCGTTGGATCTGCACGGGGGATCACACGTGGCGAGAGATCGTCATCTCACTGACTAGAAAGTCAAAGGAACAGTGAGATGCGATATCACAATTTAATCAAGGACAGTTGGATCAAGAGGACGCGTGGCGAAAGATCAGAGCACCATAAATCTCCATCTCGGAGTCTCGCCTATCGCGACTTGGAGTGACGAGAAACTCCAGCGAAGAAACAACGAGATGCGAGATCATGATAAGATCCTGACCGTCAATACACCAAAATATGTGGACCGTTGATCTAAGCTCCATCTCGGAGTCTCTCCTATCGCGACTTGGAGTAACAAAAATCTCCAATGAAGGAACAGTGAGATGCGAAATCACGATGAGATCAGGACCATTGATTCACCAAGATCATGAACCGTCGATCAGGGTCGATGAAGATCAAGAGTTTGATTGTCTCAGAGAAGATGAAGAGTCTTAAACTGCCAGAGAGACTGAGGAATATTAGTATAACATGTAGGGATGCTGGACACGTGGGGCGAACCACTAGAGAAGCTGAAGATTCACGATGATAATCAGACAGAGCACTCGAGAGGTGGAGGATAACGGTGAAGAGTCAGCATGTAGAGGCATTGCGAACACTACATGCACAAGGTGCACAGAAGCTATAAATACACAGTACAGAGAAGAGAAGGGGTTGTTGTTGCTGTTGAAGGTTGTTGTGAGTGTTGTTGGTAAAGGTGATTCAGGTGTGAAGAAGGATCAGAGTGCAGCAGCTGAATAGCACAGAAGAGGAACTGTGCAGAGAATGGAGATGGCACACAGAGCATAAAAAGCAGAAGACCAGACAGCGCAAGTGATGTGAGTAGAAAGGCAATGAGGCAGACAGAGCAACGAAATGCAGCAGAACAGTGATAAGTCGGGTAAGCCATTGTTGAACATTATATCACTGTAATAAGTTTCAGAAGCAAAGATTTATATTTCAGGGTGGTTAGGAGGTGCTAGGGAGGACTTTTGTCCTCAGAGGTTCAAGTGGGTGCTTGAACACAGGTAGTTGGTGCTTCCTTCTAGTTGGTGCTAGAGAAACCAGGGAGTTGGTGCTTCCTTCTAGTTGGTCCTAGAAAAACCAGGGAGTTGGTGCTTCCTTCTAGTGGGTGCTAGAGAAAATAGAGAGTTGGTGCTCTCAGCTAGTTGCATCTTGCTAAACAGAGGTTGTAGCCTCATTATGAGTTGGTGCTCATATGTATGATAATGTAAAGATTGTAACCATTACTTATAATATAAAGAAAAAGAGGTTTTTACCCTGTATGGATTTCCTCAGGAAATATTTGTCTCTGTGTTTCTCATATATGTGACTGATGCTGAATGTGCCATTGTTTATTTCCCTGCATTATTGTGATCATCATTTAGTGTCTCAACAAAGAGTTTAAAAGAATCATAATTGTTTAAGCACGATAACAACTGATTCACCCCCCCCCCTCTCAGTTGTCCAACAGCCTTCACTTGCCTATTGATTAAGGTTGGTTTTCATTGATGTCAACCCTTGAATAAATCCCCGCAGCACAAA
This sequence comes from Picea engelmannii, assembly GCA_009831015.1. Lineage (NCBI taxonomy): Eukaryota > Viridiplantae > Streptophyta > Pinopsida > Pinales > Pinaceae > Picea > Picea engelmannii. The sequence goes on from ML794026.1 coordinate 32,886, forward strand.
TGCTTGGGTAATGGACCCAATATTGTTTGATGTAAAGATGACTCATTATTGTCTTGTCATTGTTGATAAGAAGTAAAGATGGATGAACTCCAAAGTGGTCCCCTTATGGTGAAATCCCTCACGGGAAGACGCTTCGCGGAGTAAGAGAACCCATGCTTAATTGTGGAATAATGAGATCCTATATGGACAAATATTTTCATTCCATTTTTGTTGGTATGCGGAACGTCACATAACTCCTCACGGTTAGAGAGTTATGGCCATGAGAAGTTGGAGACCCCAGGATTGGGTAATGGACCCAAGTTTGTTTGATGGATAATGGTATTATTTATGATATATTTTCAGATAATACTATTCTATATGGATAGTACATGTCATTCCATTTATGTTGGTATGTGGAGCGTCACATAACTCCTCACGGTTTGAGAGTTATGGGAGGACCCTCATATGTCATCTAGAAGCCCCAAAAGGTCAAAGTAGTCAAAGTGGTTTAAAAGACTTTAAAAGGTAAATAATAAAGTGGAGTAATGAGTGTATTATAATTCAAAGTGAATACAAAATAAATTATTTCAATAATAAATTTAATGGAGAAATTAGAAGTGGGTTAACCCTAAAATAAGGAAAGTGGGGCCAAGTGACCTAGAAGATGTTTTTAAGGAAGCTACTTGGAGAGTATAAATAAGAGGCAAGGCTATCTCATTTCAATTACACTTGAGCATATTGAATATATATATGTGTCTTAGGTAACCAAGGATATATAAGCCTAAATTCTGAGGGAAGGTGAAGAAAAGAAGGCCAAAATGCAAGGAAGGATAAATTCTTTTGATGGTGCTTTCTAAGGTATGTTATTTACAGGTCATCTCACCATTTTCTCTATAAATGTTTTCTATAATGATTCAGATTGTGAAATTGATATTCCAATGAGAAAACAAATCCAATTATCTGTGGTAAAAAATTCATCTTGTGGGTCATTTTATTTTTGGAGTTACACTCTGTGGAAAATAGGGTTTGTGGCTAGTCCTGAAACTAGTCAAAAACAGGTGTTTTAGGTAAAAATGTCATAACTTATTCATAACATATACAAATTCAGTGAAACCAAATTTTTTGGTTAGGGTACATTCTTTAGTATGTTGTGTAACAATTTTAGATAAATTCAACAAATATTCCGTGTGGGGCACGCTCTACAAGGTCTCTCTCTAGAATAAGCCAAAATTTAGCAAGATATGCCATTTTTTCTATAACTCCTTTTCTGAGAGGTTCCAAGTAGTGAAACCTGGAGGAATTGCATAAAACACACTGAAGAACATTCTGTATAAGTTTTAGATATTTATACATTACATGTACAAATTTATGATTACTTCAAGTTAGGGTTGTTGACTAATCCAAAACTAGGCATGTGAGACTAAAGACAAGTTTGATGAAAATGCTAGTCTCTTGTTGTTGAAGTTAAGGAAGGTTTGTAGGAATGTGATCATATAAACCAGGTCTATTACAGAGCTACAAATCCTATTTGGATGATGAAATTGATGATGGATTTTGGTTGAGGTACATGTTGAGTACATGGTTGAGAAAAGTAGTTGATGAGTTGGCACACACATGAGGTGTATAGTTGATGATGTTGGTACATATTGATGAGTCATATTTGATGATTAGTTGACACATGATTGGAACATACTTGGTACATGTTTGGATGCACTTATTTATGGTACAGGTTGATTACAAGTTATTTGGTACAGGTTGGTGCATGGTTGATGCACTTATTTATGGTACATGTTGATTACAGGTTGAGGTACAGGTTGATGCATGGTTGATGCATGGTTCAGATTTATTGGTATAGGTTTACAATGGTATATCTCACAGTGACAGGTTGACAGTGGTTCCATCATTCTACTTCTACTTCAGGGTGGTAGGACAGGGCAAGGACAGGTGGTTGTAGCCACCTTCTGGTTGTAGCCGAAGAACATAGGGGGTTGTAGCCTACTTCTAGTTGTAGCCAAAGAATTGGGGAGTTGGAGCTTCCCTCGGGTTGTAGCCTAAGAAAATAGGGGGTTGGAGCCTCCTTCCAATTGCAGCTAGAAAACAAAGGAATTTGGTGCTTCCAATGAATGTAATTCTTCAAGACATATAAGAAAAAACATTCTATGGTTTTGTCCTGATTTGGGTTTCCATGTAAAACATTGGTGTACTGTGTATGTGTATGTTTGTTCATTTTTTCATTGCTTATTTACTCTACATTTATTGGATGATAATTCTTCATTGATATAACACTTGGATTATATGGTTCAAAGGATTAAATTGATCTATTAATGATTCACCCCCCCTCTCAGTAATCCAACATTGTCTTTCCTTTTCCATGCCTTTCCTTCACTTGCCTTTCCATTCATGTATTTCCTTCACTTACCTTGCCTTTCCTTCATTTTCCTTTCCTTTCCTTCACTTGTATTGCATTTACTTGTCTTTCCTTTTCCATTCCATGCCATGCCATTCCATAGCATGCCATGTCTTGCCTTAACTTTCCTTTTCATTCATGCCTTTCCTTCACTTTCCTTTCCTTGCCTTCACTTTCCTCAACTCAAACTCAAACTCATGTTGATGTCCTTCATCACAAACTCAACTACCATATATACTTTTCACCCTATAATGAGCTTTTATACACCTATAATAAACAAGTCATCTGCATATAGCACCTAAATGGGAATATCAGTCCCAACAAATATATAATATAAGTTGATATCTACTTTTATTTTGGTGAATCCCATACCTTGTAGATTTCCATATATCCTAGAATACCATTCTTTCAATGCTTGATTGAGTCCATAAATATTTTTCTTATGACTACAAACATGAGACTCTTTCCCACTCACCTCAAAGCCTTGAGGTTTCTCTATGCACACTTCTTTCTCAACGATCTCATTAAGGAAAGCTATCTTCACATCCATCTGAAGTATCCTCCATCCCATAAATGAAACTGAGGGTAACTACTCTAATGAAAGAATACATGGTGACTAGAGAAAATGTCTCCTCATAGTGCACCCCCTCTTTCTAGGATAACCCTCCTTCCATGAACCTCACTTTGAATTGTTCAATGTTGCCATATGTTGCATGATTGATATTGTAGATCCACTTGGAACTCACTATTGGCTTCCCCTCTAATATTGGAAATCCCAAACATCATTCTTCATTATGGAGGTGTTCTCCTCCACCATGACATCCTGCCATAGCTATTGGTTTTTTGCCTCATGAAAGCTAGAAGGCTCAGAATATATGATGTTACTCATCAATGTCGTGTAGTCTAGAAACTTCTTCAGAGGTATTGTCTCTCTAAATGTGCTCCTAGGATCCTTAACATACTCCTAAGCATCCCTCAATGTTTGAGTGAACCATTGAGGTCTCCTAATAGAAGTGGAAACGGATAATGTTTCCTCCTCTTCATTTGAAGGTTGTTGTACTACTCTATAAGTAACTGGTGACCCACACTAAAATTTTGAATCTTCCTGATCCTCATCCTCTGTCACTAGAATAGGCTCATGGGACTTCCTGGATGTAAAGTATTCCTCAAATTTTACATCCTTTCTCACTATTTTCTTCATATGCTTTGGAATATATATCGTGTATGTGTTTGAAGTCTCCCTATAACCTACAAATAAACCCTTCCTGCTAGAGTTTCCAATTTAGGCCTCTTTTCTATTGGTTCATGGATATACACTATACAACCAAAGATGTAGAAATGACTCACCTCTAGATTCATGCTTCCTTTATTGTATTGTCCTCCAAGATCCTATGAGGACAACGGTTTTGGGTGTAGACTATTGTGTTTCATGTCTTTTCCAAAAGAAAAATCAATAAGTCCTTGTCATGAATCATGGTTGTAGAAACCTCTATGATGGATTGGTTCTTCCACTCTAAAACCCCATTCTAATATGGGTTGTACAAAACAATCAAGTCCCTCTTGATTTCTGCATACTTGCACAAACCCTCGAACTCCTTGGAGGTGTTCTCACCCCCATTGCCTGATATAAATTTTTGTATAGTCTTCCCTATTTGGTTTTCAAATTCTAGAGCTTTGAACTCCTGAAACATACTAAATACCTCATCCTTGGTCTTTAGGAAATAGATCCATGTTTTCAAGAGAATTAATCAATGAAGGAAACATAGTACAACCTTCCTCTAATTTATGCTACTAGCAATGGGCCACAAACACTTAAATGCACTAGGTATAAAAGCTTCTTAGACCTATGTTTATTATTTGGGAAAGAAACATTGGTATGATTTCCAAGTGTGTACCCTTTCCATACTCCATGCTATTTAATATTGAACTCTATATTATCTATCCCTTAGAATAATAAATTCCATGCGATGCAGGTGCCCCATACTCTTGTGCCACAACTCACACGTTATCACTATTATGAACTAGGGCTCGAATAGGTTCACCCTGCAACCTATGAATATTACCTTCACTAACCCTTATTGTAATATTCCAGATATAAAAAGTATGCAGAACATAAATAAAATTCTAGAAATGGAAGATGAGAAAACATATAACCAGAACAACACCATAATAATACCAAAATGATACCAGAATAACACCAAAAAGAGAACTAAGATTACTGAGAGCAATGTTCATTGGCCTCTTCGAGGGGGAAACCTCCAGCAAAGCAGATCTCTATTAAAATAATATCCAAGACAACAGTTATCATACCCTCGACTCCTATTTATACTAAATATGTCGATCAAAAGAACCATCTAGAGGAAGATACTTCTAGAAGCAGAAGCTTCTATTAAGTCTTCTTACACTCGACTTATTTTTCCTTATTGATAGGCCTTATTAATATTGACCTTTATTACATCGGAATATATTATTCTACCTACGTGAGGGGTTAGGTCCCTAACATGTCCTCCCCTTAAAAAGAACCTTGTCCTCAAGGCTTGAGATGTGGAAATTGTTGCAGAATGGTAGTTGGTTCCCAAGTGGCATCTACTGGGGTTGTATATTTCCACTGGACTAACACTTCCTTGATGGTTCGTTGATGCAGGTGACGCTCACGCTAGTCCAAAACTGCTTCTGGTTGTAGCCAAATGGAGCCTTCTTCGTCCAACTTAGGAAGGTTGGTTTGAGTTTGGAACTTAGTTCCAATCACCTTCTTTAAGCAGGAAACATGAAAAACAGGATGTAGCTTAGAATGACTGGGAAAATATAACTGATAGGCCACCTGTCCCACACACTTGAGAATGGTATAAGGACCATAAAATTTGGGCGGCAGTTTCTGACAACGGTCATCCTTGAGGGAATTTTTCTTGTAGGGTTTCATTCGAATAAACACCTGATCCCCTTCTGCAAATTGACGTTCGGAGCGACCCATATATGCTTGTTGCTTCATGCGATTTTGGGCCATGACCAAATTCTCTTTGAGGGTATGGAGAATATCCTATCGAACTGTAAGCGTTTGGTCAACCACCTAGACCTTCAAGACACCTAGTAAATATGAGAGAAATGAAGGTGGATTTTTTCCATATACCAATTCAAAAGGAATCATGCAGGTAGTTGTATGGTATCAAGTGTTGTACCACCATTCAACTATTGGTAACAATTGAGCCCACTGATTTTGCTTTTCCAATGAAAAACACCTCAAATATGTTTCCAAACACTTGTTGACAACTTCAGTTTGACCATCAATCTGGGGATGATAAGTTGTGCTGAGATGAAATTAGGTGCCTTGCAGCTTGAACAATTCTTGCCAAAAATTGTTGGTGAAAGTTGGATCGTGATCAAAAACAATAGAATGCGGCATGCCATGAAGATTGAAGACCTGATCCATGAAACGTTGAGCCACAGTGGATGTTGTAAATGGGTGTTGAAGAGCACAGAAATGAGCATACTTGGAAAGGAGATCAACTACCACCGTGATGATTGATTTATTGCCCGATTTAGGTAAGCCTACAATAAAATCCATAGAGATATCCTGCCAAATAGCAGGTGGAATAGGAAGCAGTTGTAGTGTGCCAGGAGATTTGACTGTTTCTCCCTTGTTGCATTGACACACATCACATTCAACCACAAAATTATGAATTTCCTATTTCATACCATCCCAGAAAAAAGAATGTTTGACCCTGTCATAGGTTTTGGTAAACCCAGAGTGCCCAGTTGTGGGTGTAGCATGAAGCTCAGAAAGTACCATGGATTTAAGTTTTGACTGTTTACTTAAATACAAATGGCCTTTGTATCAAAGCTCATCATGGAGCCAAGAGTACCCTGGGTAAACTGGAGAATTGGACTGCAATTGTTGTATCATATGTGAACTTTTGGGATCATGTAGCCATTCCTAGCGAATGACTTGGAGCCAATATGGTACAATGAAGGAGAGAGAAAAAATGGACCCTTCATCTTCATATTTTCAGGAAAGTGCATCCGCAACCACATTGTCTTTGCCTTTCTTGTAAATGATCTGATAATCATATCCAAAGAGCTTAGTTACCCATTTTTGTTTCTCTGGAGAGGAAATGCGTTGTTCCATAAAATACTTGAGGCTTTGATGATCTATCTTAATTTGGAAGCGTTTCCCCAATAGATAAGGGCGCCAAATATCAATGTCATGCAGAATAGCCAACATTTCCTTTTCATAGATTGATTTTCCCAAATTTTGTTTAGATAGTTGTTTGCTAGTAAAGGCCAAAGGACGACCCTCTTGCATAAGGACAATGCCAATTGCTTTCCTTGAAGCATCACATTCCAGGACAAAGGTCTTTATGTTGGAAACCCATAATTCTTGTAAAATTGTATCATGGTAAAATGTCGTCGCAAGGGATAAATTGTTTTGTAGCTGCCTCCTGCTCCTTACAAAATTTTCTATCCTTTTGGTTTTGAGAATATTCATTGGCCTAGATGTGTGTAAGAATTCATCGTTTTAATCTATCGTTTGTTTTTTTTAATTTCATGACTGAAAGCATGAAATTATAACAAAATTTGTCTTGAGTAATCATCATACAGTTTGTGATTTCTTTTGTTTCTTTTGTAAATGGGATTGTAACTAAAGGGCATCTATATTATTTTTATAAACCTAAAAGTTTGCAAGCCTATATTTTTCATTTTTTGATACATTATCATAACACTTGATTTATCCACTTTGGGAGATATGACTTAGTCATTTCTATTTTTGATTATATGGTTTTTACATTTGATACATGCTTGACTGTGCAAAACCTTGGGTTAAATTTGAAATATGGATCCTACTCTTACCAGTCGTATCACGATCTTGTCACCCTGGTACAAGAATGGCACACTCACATTTCCACATCACCCTTTGTCCTACATAACTCAGACTTGCATTCATTATTGTAAGAGGTGAGTGGTGGTGTTTTGGGTTTATTATTCATTTCGTAGAATGGTTTACTATCCTACGTGTCCTTTGGTTATTTCCCACTCAAATCTCCAAATGTTTGTTATGGTAGTCTCTCGAACCCTTAGGCATATGTTTCCTCCCGATTATGCAGACCTCTTCCTACTGTTTTTGTGTTGGAGAACACAACCTACCTCTCGCTTCCCTTGTTGTTTCTATGTGATAGTATCCATGGCACCGGTGGTAAGAATAGAACCCAATGGTTCACAAGCCCTCCTCTCTCATAACGATGTCATAGACGACATTGTGGCACATGGCTGGGATGTTTTCATCAAACACTTTGAGGGTTTTAATCTCGATGTGGCCCAAGATTTTGCTCAAAATTTTGATGGCACTAGGGATAAGATTGGGGATCTACAGCTAGAGGTGACAGAGGGTTCCATCGCAAAATCTACAAGACTATCCCAAGAGGGAGAACAATGGTTCAAAAACACCAAAATCAAAGGCGTGCCCTAGAATTTGCTCATGGCCTCCAAGAAATCAATTTTGTTTCCCAAAAGGTACAACAATTTATCTTTTCAAACCCTGATGGCATGACCTACTCTTAATGTTGAATCAATTTATTACTTGCGAAGGTAGATATGGCCTGGTATTCTTGTATCATGCTCGCTTGCTCATGGTTTTTCTAGGTTATAAGTTGAACGTGCCTTTTTATCTGCATAGGATTTTACAGAAAATGGCTAAGTTCTATCAAAGGTATAATCTAAACCCTTAGTCAAGCCTATTTCACCATGGTCTCATCCAATTCCGCGTGGTTTCGCATATGTCTAAGACTGGGGATAGTTGGGGAAATTTATTATTTAGGAATAATTTTACCTTACCTGAAGTTGAAATAGAATCACCTCTCCATCTCAATGAAAACCCCAGCCCCTGTCAATATAACCCTACTATCCAAAACCTATGTGTTAATCTAGAGGAAGATCATGCAACCATAGATCAAACCTCTGTTGCTATTCGGAATCCATCAGGAAGAAATCCACGATGTGATTTCATGCCTAGAAAGTCATTGGAAGAGGTGTTAGATGTGTTAAAAGACATGATTCCTACTACTCCTATTCATGAGTCGACTCAGTTTGTTTTAAACAAATCAATTGTCAAGAAAAATCATAGGAATAAGAAACAGAGTAATCCAAATGTAAATTTTACGAATAAGAGGCCAGGCCGACTCCTATCTAGGAAATTGAGAAATCAACAGCGTGGAAATGAGAAATTGACCCCAGTGATCGAGATCGATGATCATTTTGATGAAGATGATATTGATAAGTTTATTGCGCAAGAGGATGTAGATGACCAGTTTCTGAGAAACGAAATTGATAATGATGCAATACAATATGATTTTGTTTCTAATCTCCCACCGTTCCTAAAGAACCAAGAGGGTTTCTCTAGTATATGACACGATCTGGAGAAAATTACAGGATAGACCATAGTGCCCTCTGCAAAACATACTCAACCTCTACCTACCATAGAACCAGTTCACTGTGAAAACTGTCTTGATTGGGTTGAGAGATACTACAAGGATATCCCCTATCTCCAAGCACAGTTGAACCAAACGGTAGCACAAAACTCCTTGCTCAAGAGGGAAAATGAATAATTAAAAGCATGTGTTTGATTGAACACTAACAGGGAAAGAAAGAGGATTAAATGGGTTGGTAATGTAATTATCAAAAACTCAACGAAATTCAACACCATCATAAATTCAGATTTATCAGATGCTTCTTTATCAAATGTCTGAAATGGTAAATATTGGTTTTGATTTTTGTGATTTGGTTCTGTTTGAAAAATAATAAATGGATTCACTTCTGATTTTGTTTTTATTTTAAGGTTAGCTACATAATCGAAATATTCTTTAGCCAGTCTATTTAAAATTTTGTATTTCTATTATTATCTAAACTTTGATTTTGTTTTATCTTTTTAGGTAAGAAGCAGCTTATGATGCTATGTTTAAGGACTAGGAATCATGGGATAAGCGGTTCAATTAGCTTAAGTAATTTTCCATTTTTGAAGAAAAACAATATCATTAATGTAATTATTTTTTGATATAAACTCCTACAGGAGTATTCCTGTTGTTAATCTGTTTTTGCAAAACAAACTTATTTTCAAGGATCATACTCTATCGTGTATGATAAGAGATTATTGATCCAAGACATGTTTAAATAGTTGTTGTTGCTTAGTGTAAAGGACAACTTTTTTTGGACCACAGTATGGACATATAATTTTCGAAGTGATATGGGAAAGCAGTTTACTATTGGCTTTAGACCTGTGTGAACTGTGCAATGCTTGTTTCATTGTATTCTCCTATTATTTCTATGTTATGTGATGTTATTTATGTTGATTTATATTTAGCCTTGTCTCCATATGATATTTCATATCGTTGATTATTTGAATGTTGTCCATGATCTGTTGGTTTAGTTTGTACTTGTGATCGATCAACTATTTAGTTATTTTTGAGTTTACTTATGATATTAAATGGTTGATAATATCAATGCCCAGGATTGAGATTTCTTTCGTCTTCAACTATTGGTTATCTTGAGGTCACGGGATATTTAATTAGTTATCTTTTTGTTGTTATAAATTAACTTCAAAGCATCAAACACTTCCTTGAATATCTTCAGGAAGAACTATTGTTTGTTTCTGTCATAGGTTTCCCTTAAATACAGGATAAGAAGGAGCTCATACAAAACAGAGAGAGGAACTTAATTTAGTGTTGATCAGTTAGAGGTTAGTAGATGTATTGTTCTCTTTATTTAAAGTTGTTTACATACGAATGAACAATTATTGCATTAATTAGCTTTGTCTATTTTTTTGTTATCGTTACAATCATATTCACTTTGTATTTATTAGTTCAATAACTTTAAACATAAAAAAGAGTATTGTTCATATTTGATCTTGTTCAGAAATTTTATTATTTTCGTAAGATTTTATTTAAACCTTGCAAAATTGTATATAATCTTTGTATATTAACACTATTATCTCAACATTTTGTAATTAGTGTGTTGATTGTTAAAATTATAGCTTTAGATTAGTTTATTTCCTTTCATTATTTTAGGACCGTAGTTGGCTAACGGAGCCATTAAACCCATCAGGTTAGATCATACCAAACAGATTGGGTTAAATAGACAACCCCGATCTGGATCTATCCTTCTCGTTGATGGTGTGTCATAAACACCCGCCAACAAATGTCTCTAGAAGGAGGGCCTGAAATGCATTGATAGCATGTGGAGGTCGTAAGACTCCCCCAAACAATTATTCTCCCGTCATAACACGTATTCGCTTAGACAATAATGCTACACTTGAGCCAAATACTACCTCAAACACTACCCCTGACATTATCATTGAACCAGTGACAACAGTTACTCAATGGATTGACATCCAAGAAATTGTTTGTCAATCAATCATAAGAACTTAGAGTGCTTTATCGTGAATCTGAAAACATGGTAGAAAACTTAATCAACCCCTTGATTTCACAAATATTCAAGAACAACCTCAAGACATTGGTCTACACGAAAACCATTTAGGTGGTAATATTACCAATCCTGTTGAAGCACTTATCCTTGGTGTTGGAGGATCTGGTATCCCACCATCCCCACCTGGTTCTTCTCCACCTTCTTCAGAAGAGGAATCCTCAACGAAGGCATTTCTTCATCTGAACCATATCAACCTTTGACTCCACCAACTCCCATGGAAAACCAAAATATTCCTGCCAGACCTTGGCTCGATCAATATGTCGTGGCTATTCCTTGACCCCAACACCCATTGCCTAAACATCCGAAGAAATGGCTACCCAAATTTGATTCAAATTCGAAGAAATCAGTTGAGGATCACATCAAGAAATGTATGTTAACTATTAGACTCCGGAGTGTCGAACATGAATATGTCATTTGCAGATTATCCCCTTACACTTTTGAGGGGAATGCCTCAACCTGGTATTTTTCACAACAACCTCAGACCATTGTCTCTTGAGACAAGTTTGAAACCTGTTTTCTAGAAAAATTAGAAGATGATAAATCTATGGAAGTCTTGGTAATGGAACTCTCTAGTTTGAAAATGAACCCTAAAGAAAAAGTTAAAGACTTCAACCAGAGATTCCTAACGCTGAAAAACAAAATCCCCGTAGATTTGATGCCCGCAGAAAACTTGATTGTTCCATATTATACTAAGGTCCTGCATAACAACATAGTCATATGGGTTAAAAGGTCCAAAAAGAACACATTATTAGAAGCCTTTGAGGAGGCAGTCCTGATTGAGAAAGACATTCTGAGATTAAAATATAATCTAAGTAGTGAGGATGAAACAACTTTGTCTTCTAAAAAGAAAATAGAAATTCTCACTAGGCCTCCTCAAGCTAAAAATCAACAAGAAACATTAGACTTGGAGAGTTTACAGAAAGATTTCCAGAAATTATCCAATCAGGTCGTGGACTTGAAAATATCTATTGAGGAGGCATCTACAAGTAAAGGAGTTTTCAAACCACCTTTTAGAAAACCTTTTCCTCGAAACCGGCCTAACCCGACCACGGAGGGTCTAAACTTCAAAGGTCTGCAATATGCTTTGCAAACAATATTGGAAGCACATGAAAATTATGTTTTTTCTCCTCCTGAGAATCATGATGATACAAGTGATGAAGAAACACCTGATGAGGAGGATTCCTCCCCCCCCCCATTTTCGGGCACTTGTTGGACAACATTTTTCAAGCAAACTTTGAAATTGTCCATCCCTATAACATTAGAAGTAAAACACAAAACAAGCCTTCACCTGAAACAAGTAAAAATGCGGTTTCAAAACAACCAAAGAAAATTGAAACAAGACAAAATCCAATTACCCCAATTTTAGAGTATGATTTAGTGGAAGATCTTAAAAAATTAAGGGCAAATATTTCAGTTTTTGAATTGCTGAAATTTCCACTTATCCTACAGAAAATGCTCCAAAGAATTGATGAAAATAATAAAAAGAATGATTTTATCAGCAAGAAATTAGCAGAAACTGATTTAAACAAAGATAAAGATGTCCCAGGTAAAAATTCATCTGAAAACCAGGATAAAAGGGAAGCATAAAAAAAAACTGTAGGAAAATTAGATAAAACCGTTTCAGGTACAACAATAAAAAATCAGCAAAATTTTGTTGTTTCTGTACAGAAAAATGTGCCTCATTTTTTATTAACTTTCAAAATTTTCAATAGGAATGTACATAAATGTATGGTTGATTCTGGCGCATCGCCAAATGTGATTCCTTTGTCTATGTGCCAAAAAATTAACGCTGAAGTAAAACCTTCTGATTTAAAGATCATTTAGTTAGATCGAACTAATGTCAAATTTATTGGTGAACTTAAAAACGTGTTGATAAGATTATCATCCAATCCCAAGGTTCACCAAGTAATTGATATTATTGTTGTCGACATTCCTTAAGTATATGGTATGTTTTTTAGTAGAGATTGGTCAGAACATTTACATGGTTATTTTGCTATAGACTGGTCTCATTTATGGCTTCCAGAAAATGGATAGCCCAACAAGATCAGAATAAATAGAGAACGTTACCTCAAATACACGATGACAGATATTAATGACCCAAATGAGCCTTTTATTACTACTGCAAATTCGATTGAGACGTAGGGAATGAATACCTTTTTTGGTAATTTTATGACTTTTCGATTAGAGTTTGAATGTACTAACAACACAGCAGAGTACAAAGCACTTTTGCAGGGACTAAGGAAGGCACTGGACATGGACGTGCAAAATTTGGTAGTATTTGGTGATTCAGAAATCATAGTCAAACAGGTAAGAAATGCAATACATTGTTTATATCCGCATTTGAAGAATTACCAAACCAAGGTATGGGGTTTAATGCATAAATTTATAGCATTCAATATAAATTCCATTCCTAGGATGAGTAATTCAGAAGTTGATTTACTAACTAATGTTGCTTCTAAATTTTTTCCTGCTGAAGGTCTTTCTCCTAACATGTTCTCGGTCAAATTGTTATTTAGGCCATCTATTCCTGACAACGTCACAAACTAGATATTATTTGATGATGATCAACAAATCATCAATTTTTTGCATATGGAAGACACCTTCCAGGATGTAGTTATCGATGAAAGCACTCATGACGAGAATCTCCGAGATTTCACGGTAATATCCGATCCTCGATCTCCAGAATCATCATCTAAGCTAGTAAACTCTATCCCCAAATCTGTTGTGATATCAGAGAAATTTTATGTACATGACAAGTTTAGAGGGGTATTCAATTGCAAAACAAACAGTTCCTCTTTGTTGTACAGAACTGTAAATTTAGGAACACAAGATAGTCCTCAAAATATCAATCTGGGAAAAGGGTGTTCTGAACAAGAAAGGTATGCTTTTATAAAATTGTTCAAAGAATTTAAAGATGTATTTTCTTGGACATATGATTATTTAAATACTTTCAACCCAAACATCATACAACATGTAATTCCTATGAAACCCCAAACTCAGCCTTTCCAACAAAAATTGAGGAAAACGCATCCTAAATTGGAACCTACCATAAAAAAGGAAATAAATAAATTACTTACTGCAAAGATAATTTTTCCAGTTAGGCATACTCAATGGGTATCTAACCTAGTCTCTATAAGCAATAAGAGTGGACAAATTTGACTTTGTGTTGATTTTCGAAATTTAAACCGAGCATCTGATAAAGACAACTACCTTGTTCCTCCAATGGAACAAATTCTGCAACAAGTGTCTAGTTTTGAAAGACTGTCTTTATTAGATGGTTTCTCAGGATATAACTAGGTCCTTATGTCCCCTTTAGACCAACTTAAAACCACCTTTCATACCCCATGGGGCACCTACGCCTACAGAAAAATGCATTTTGGACTAATAAATGTCGGTGCCACTTTTCAGAGAGAAATGGACATTTCTTTCCATGGCCTCATCAACCAGTCAATTGTGGTTTATCTAGACGATGTCACTGTATTTTCCAAAAATGATAAAGATCACCTGTTTCACCTTAGGGATGTGTTAGAATGATGTTGCAAGCTTGACATTTCACTCAATCCTAAAAAATCATTCTTTGCAGGAGAACAAGGGAAATTTCTTGGGTTTATAGTTTCTAAATATGGAATGATAATTGATCCTGAAAGAACCCAAGCCATTGGCAGCCTTCCCCCTCCTTCTTCCAAAAAGGCCATGCAATCCTTTTTGGGTAAAATTAATTTTGTCAGACGATTTGTCCCGAGTTCTTCTGAAATGGTTAGACCTCTACAAAATATGATTAAAAAGGATGTTTTATATAGATGGGGACCACAAGACAATCAAGTTTTTGATTCTATTAGAAAATCCATAGTCGAGGCACCTTCCCTAATGAGCCCTGATTTTTCCTAGGATTTTACATTATATACTTTTGCATCTGACAGATCTTATGTTGTTGTGCTCACACAGAAGAACGTTGAAAGAAATGAGATACCCATCTCATTTATGAGCTCTTCCTTTAAAGGATAAGAACTAAATTAGCCCATGGTATATCAACAGACATATGTTGTTTTTAAATCTGTGAAACATTTCAGGTCTTACCTGTTAAAATCCAGGACAAAAATTGTTGTTCCTTACCCTGCTATGAGAAATTTGTTAGTGCAGAAAGAGCTGGGAGAGAAATGGGAAAATTGGATGACATCACTTCAGGAATATGACCTCGAAATAGTACCTGCCCAAATCATTAGAGTTCAATGCCTTTGTAAATTGGTTGTTGATTCACTTGATAGGTTAGAAAGGAAAGTAAATACTTCAACTATAAATTAGCATGATGAAAAACAAATATGTTGTGCACAAACTATGCCCAATTCCTAGTATGAGAATATCATATTTTATTTGTTTCAAGGAATTTATCCTCGTAATATCGATCCTAAAAATAGAAGAGAACTAAGAATTAAACCTGCATATTTCCAATTAATTAATGATATATTATTTCGTAATAATTTTGACGGTGTTTTTCTATGTTGTTTAGAAAAAGAGGAATCTGAAAAAGGTGTTGGATGAACTGCATTTCGGTGATGCCAGGGGCCATTTCTGTGGGGATACCACCGCTCACAAAGTACTAAGGGCTGTCTACTATTGGCCTACCTTGTTTAAGGATGCTCACATGTTGTCCCGTAAATGTATTATCTGCCAAAAGGATGCAGGACGGGTGAAGAAAGCAACTTTTCCTTTGCATCCTGTTACGGTGGACACACCTTTTCAGCAGTGGGGCCTGGACATTATAGGACCAATCAACTCCCCTTCCTCAAAAAATCACAAGTACATTCTCACGACAACTGACTATTTTACAAGATGGTCTGAATCCTTACCATTAAAGGTAGTCAATACAAATCAAGTAGTGTCATTTCTGAACTCCCATATCATCACTTGATACAGAATTCCTGAATGTCTGGTTTTTGACAATGCTTCTTATTTTTCTTCCCTAGATATGAATGTTTTCGCTCTAGAAAAAGGGATTAAACTAAAGTACTCTGCCAGCTATTACCCTCAAGGGAATGGTCTGGTCGATTCAACAAATAAGAATCTAATCAAGATTATAAAAAGGACAATGTCAGAAAACCACAAGAATTGGCATAATGTGTTGTACAAATCACTTTGGGCTGATAGGGTAACTCCAAAAGCCTCCATTGGTAATTTTCCTTTCTTCCTCATTTTTGGAAGAGAATCCATCCTCCCCCCACATGTCTTGCTTCATTCTCTGCATTTGTCGCAAAAAGTTCAAGAAGAAGAGTGTCCTCCTCTAGAAAATTGGATAAACGCTCTCTTAAAATTGGAAGAGGTAGGGACGTAGGAAAAACAAAAATTGGATCAACATCAACAAATTGTAAAAATCTGGTTCGATACAAGTTCATCCTCTGAAAGAAATTTTAATGTAGGGCATTTTGTCCTCAAATGGAACAAAGCACACTAGAATAAAGGAGAACACACCAAGTTCCAAAACCTGTGGCTCAGGCCTTTCGTCATTTCTGGAAAATTGGGTCCAAGTTATTTTCAGCTACACAACTTAGAGGGACAGCCAAACACTTTTCCATTCAATGACCAGTCTCTTAAAAAATACTTCACTTAAAAAAATCAGATCCACCCCTTTGTAAATATTTTAATTTACATTTTCTTTGTTGATTTTGGTTATTTTCATTTTGCTTGATTTTTTGTTTTTTCTGGATGATTATGTCTGAATCATTGTTCATTATTGAAGGGAATTGGATTTTTCATTAGCAACAATTGAGAATAGTTCGAAGCATCTAAACTCATATCAGTTACAGTAAGTTTTGTCCAGTCATTATTCCCGGTTTTCATTGAAATCTAAGGGAAACACGATTATCTTTAAAAAAAAATAAAAAACTTCTAATGTCGTCCCTGTTTGAAAGAAAACAACTCACAGTGCTTTCCCATCCCAGAGATGATTTCTTAACTAAAATCTAGATGTCCAAATTGCGATAAAAGTCATCAGAACAGAAAAATGATTCTTAAGAGATCAACCCTTTCATTACCTGACTGTGAAATATTTTGTATCACCCCGCTCTCTTGATATCACAAATTTCTAAAATTATTGTAAACATTTCTGGAGAGTTGGAAGCACCGTAATGTGTGGGAATTGTGTGTAAACCCGTAGGGATTCTGAACAGGTCTGTTGGTAGTGGGTAAATGCACACATGATACCAAGACAACTTCATCGGGGTACTGAATAGGCCTATTGGCAATGAATCAATGTCGGGTTTGAATATATTCAGGTATGTTTTGAAAGTTTAATTAGATGTCAGGATGTTTTTTTTTACAAATGGACAACTTTTGGACGGGATAGAAGTACTAGAGTGGGTTAAATGACATCCATGTCAAGGCTATGGATGCATGCTGGCAGCAGTGGCCCTGTCAACAGTATTGGATTCATCTATATAAACATCTCTACCCCTGTGATCTAAACGAGATACCATATTACAATTTCTTGGACATAACTTTACCCAATACTATGACTGTGTTATTTTTTTTGAGTTATTGTTCAAATGCTTGATCTATCTTTTAATTGTTTTTATTAATTATTGTTGAGTCATCTGTTCCCTGATATGAAGTTCTGATGATGCAGAGATAACTGCTTCGCCAAACGTGTCGCCATTGTTGGTAGCCAATAATTCTTGTAAAATTTTATCATGGTAAAATGTCGGCGCCAAGGGATAAATTTTTCTATAGTTGCCTCCTGCTCCTTACAAAATTTTCTATCCTTTTGGTTTTGAGAAGGTTCATTGGCATAGTTGTGTGTAAGAATTCATCATTTTAATCTATTGTTTGTTTTTTTTAATTTCATGACTGAAAGCATGAAATTATAAAAAAATTTGGCTTGAGTAATCATCGTACAGTTTGTGATTTCTTTTGTTTCTTTTGTAAATGAGATTGTAACTAAAGGGCATCTATATTATTTTTATAAACCTAAAAGTTTGTAAGCCTATCTTTTTCATTTGTTGATCCACTATCATAACACTTGATTTATCCACTTTGGGAGATATGACTTAGTCATTTCTATTTTTTATTATATGGTTTTTACATTTGATGCATGCTTGACTGCATGAAACCTTGGGTTAAATTCGAAATATGGATCCTACTCTTACCAGTCGTATCATGATCTTGTCACCCTGGTACAGGACTAACACACTCACATTTCTGCATCACCCTTTGTCCTGCATAACTCAGACTTGCATTCATTATTGTAAGAGGTAAGTGGTGGTGTTTTGGGTTTAGTATTCATTTCACATAATGGTTTACTATCTTGCGCGCCCTCTGGTTATTGCACACTCAAGCTCCAAATGTTTGTTATAGTAGTCTCCTGAACCCTTAGGCATCAATTTCCTCCTGATTATGCAGACCTCTTCCTACTGTTTGTGTGTTGGAGAACACAACCTACCTCTCGCTGCCCTTTTTGTTTCTATGTGATACTATCCATGGTGCCGGTGGTAAGAATAGAACCCAATGGATCACAAACCCTCCTCTCTCATGATGATCTTGTAGATGAAATTGTGGCACATGGCTGGGATGTTTTCATCAAATGGTTTGATGGTTTTAATCTCGTTGTGGCCCAATATTTCTCTCAAATTTTTAATGGAACCAGGGCTAAGATTGGGGATTTGTAACTAGAGGTGACAGAGGGTTCCATCGTATAAGCTACAAGACTATCCCAGGAGGGAGAAAAATGGTTCAAAAACACCAAAGTCGAAGGTGTGCCCTAGAATTTTCTCATGGCATCCAAGAAATTGTTTTGTTTCCCAAAAGGTACACCAATTTATCTTTTCAAACCCCGATGGCATGGACTACTCTTAATGCTGAAGCAATTTATTACTTGCGAAGGTAGATATGGCCTGGTATTCTTGTATCATGTTCGCTTGCTCATGGTTTTTTCGAGGTTATAAGTTGAATGTGCCTTTGTATTTGCATAGGAGTTTACAAAAAATGGCTAAGTTCTATAAGAGGAAGAATTTAAACCCTCAGTCGAGCCTGTTTCACCATGGTCTCATCTTAATCCTTGTGGTTTTGCATCTGTCTAAAATTGGGGATAGTTGGGGAAATTTCTTGTTTAGGAATAATTTTACCTTACCTAAAGTTGAAATTGAATCACGTCTCCATATCAATGAAAACCCCAACCCCTGTCAATCTAACCCTACTATCCAAAACCTATGTGTTAATCTACAGGAAGATCATGCGACCACAAATCAAACCTCTGTTGCTATTCGGAATCCAACGGGCAGAAAGCCACAATGTGATTTCATACCCAGAAAGTCAATGGAAGAGGTGATAGATGTGTTAAAAAAATAGGATTCCTACTGCTCCTATTCATGAGCCAACTCAGGTTGTTTTAAGAAAATAAATTGTCAAGAAAAATTGCAAGCATAAGAAATAGAGTAATCCAGATGTAAATTTTACGAATAAGAGGCCAATATGACTCTTATCTAGGAAATTGAGAAATCAACAACATGGAAATGAGAAATCGACCCCAGTGATCGAGATCGATGATCATTTTGATGAAGATGATATTGATAAGTTTATTGCGCAAGAGGATGTAGATGACCGGTTTTTTAGAAACAAAATTGATATTGAAGCAATAATGTATGATTTTGTTTCTAATCTCCCATCGTTCCTAAAGAACCAAGAAGGTTTCTATGGTATACGACACGATCTAGAGAAAATTACAGAACATACCACAGTGCCCTCTACAAAACAGACTCAACCTCTACCTACCATAGAACCAGTTCACTGTGAAAACTGTCTTGATTGGGTTGAGAGATACTACAGGGATATCCCATATCTCCAAGCACAATTGAACCAAATGGTAGCACGAAATTCCTTGCTCGAGAGGGAAAATGAAGAATTAAAAGCATGCGTTCGATTGAATGCTAACAGGGAAAGCAAGAGGATTAAACGGGTTGGCAATGTAATTATCAAAAACTCAACAAATTTCAACACCATCATCAATTCGGATTTATCATATGCTTCTTTATCAAATATCTGAAATGGTAAATATTGGTTTTGATTTTTGTGATTTGGTTCTGTTTGAAAAATAATAAATGGATTCACTTCTGATTTTGTTTTTATTTTAAGATTAGCTACAAAATCGAAAGATTTTGTAGCTAGTCTATTTAAAATTATTTATCTCTATTATTATCTAAAATTTGATTGTGTTTTATCTTTTCAGGTAAGAAAAAGCTTATGATGCTATGTTTAAGGACAAGGAATCATGGGATAAGAGGTTCAATTAGCTTAAGTAATTTTCCATTTTTGAAGAAAAAACAATGTCATTAATATAATCATTTTTTGATATAAACTCCTATAGCAGTATTCCTGTTGTTATTCTATTTTTGCAAAACAAACTTATTTTTAGGGATCATACTCTATCTTGTATGATAAAAGGTTATTGATCCAAGACATGTTTAAATAGTTGTTTTTTCTTAGTGTAAAGGACAACTTTTTATGGACCACAATATGGACATAATTTTCGAAGTGATATGGGAAAGAAGTTTACTATTGGCTTTAGACCCATGTGAACTGTGCAATGCTTGTTTCATTGTATTCTCCTATTATTTCTATGTTATGAGATGTTATTTATGTTGATTTAGCTTTAGTATTATCTCCATATGATATTTCATATCATTGATTATTTGAATGTTGTCCATGATCTATTGGTTTAGTTTGTACTTGTGATCGATCAACTATTTAGTTATTTTTTAGTTTACTTTTGATATTAAATGGTTGATAATATCAATGCCCATGATTGAGATTTGTTTCATCTTCAACTATTGGTTATCTTGAGGTCACAGTATATTTAATTAGTTATCTTTTTGTTGTTATAAATTCACTTCAAAACATCAAACACTTCCTTGAATTTCTTCAGGAAGCACTATTGTTTGTTTCTGTCATAGGTTTCCCTTAAATACAGGATAAGCAGGAGCTCATACAACGCAGAGAGAGGAACTTAGTTTATTGTTGATCAGTTAGATTTTAGTAGATGTATTGTTTTCTTTATTTAAATTTGTTTACATACGAATGAACGATTATTGCATTAATTATCTTTGTCTATTTTTGTGTTATTGTTACAATCGTATTCACTTAGTATTAGTTCAATACCTTTAAATATCAAAAAGAGTAATGTTCATATTTGATCTTGTTCATAAATTTTATTATTTTTGCAAGATTTTATTTGAACCTTGTAAAATTGTATATAATCTTTGTATATTAACACTATTAGCTCAACATTTTGTAATTAGTGTGTCGATTGTTAGAATTATAGCTTTAGATTAGTTTATTTCCTTTCATTATTTTAGGACCCTAGTTGGCTAACGGAGCCATTAAACCCATCAGGTTAGATCATACCAAATGGATTGGGTTAAATAGACAACCCCAGTCCGGATCTATCCTTCCCGTTGACAGTGTGTCATAAACGCTCGCCAACAGAAGGGCCAGGACTGGAGTGGTGCACATGGCCATATTCAAGCTTTGAAAATCTTGAGCAGTTGTTGTAGTCCAATTGAAAGAATTCCTTTTTAAGGAGTGCAGTGAGAGGTGCCGCAATCTTTCCATAATTCTTAATAAACTTGCAATAATAACCTGTTAAGCCCAGAAATCCATGTAATATTTTGAGAGTCTTTGGGTGAGGCCAATCTTGCATAGCTTCAATATTTTTAGGATCCACCCTAACATCGTTCTTGCCAACAAGATGACCCAAGTACTCGACTTCTGAGGCGCCAAAATCACATTTAGATTGTTTCAGGAAAAGTTGGTGCTGAGAGAGTAGATGGAGAACTCGATACACATGAGCAAGATGGTATGTCCAGGTTTTTCTATAGATGAGGATATCATGAAAGAAAACTAAGAAAAAATGAAGGAGAAAAGGACAAAAGACATGATTCATGAGGCTTTGGAAAGTGGAGGGAGAATTACATAAGACAAAGGGCATTACCAAAAACTTATAGTGGCCCTCATGAGTTCTAAAGGCATCCTTAGGAATGTATTCCTCTTTCATATGGATCTGGTGGTAGCCAGAACAAAGATCAAGTTTAGTAAATAACTGGGCACCACTCAATTCATCCAAGAGGTCATCAATGACAGGAATGGGAAATTTGTCTTTAATGGTGAGTTTGTTGAGGGAGCGGAAGTTAAGAAACATGCGCCAAGAAACTTCTTACTTCATGACCATGACCACCAAAGAAGAGTAGGGGCTCGTACTAGGGTGGATAACACCTGCATTAAGCAGTTCTTGAACCATTTTCTCAATTTCATTATTTTGAGAAAAGGGGTGGTGATAGGGACAGATATTGGGAAGAAGGCTTCCTGGAACAAGGGGAATGGAATGATCATGAACACCACAGGAAGGAGGCAGTCCCTGGGGAGTGGAAAAAACCACTTGATGTTTAGAGAGGATGGATTGGAGGTCCTGCGGCATAGAGGGTGTCTCAGTTGATTGTATGGCATGGAGTTGGGAAATAACGCCCAAATGACCTTTTTTGAGCAGCTTTTCCATGCGATGGGAACTAATGATCTAAGGGGAACCGACCATGATGCCTTGGAACTTATATTTTTGGTCCTCCTAGTCGAATTGCATGGTTAATTCCTTAAAATCCATGAGAATGGGGCCCAAAGTCCTTAGCCATTCATCACCCAACACAATGTCACAACCACCCATGTCGATAGAAAACATATGAGATTTCAGGTGGTAGTCACCAATTTGGAGACGCACATTTTCACAAAGCCCTCCATATTTCGTGGACCCGCCATTGGGAATCATGATTTGGAAATTATTGATTGCATGGATATAGCAATTAGTTTCTTGGGCAATGCGACGATGAATAAAATTATGGGTTCTTCCACTATCAACAAGAATGATGAACAAGAATGATGACCTTCATATGCTTGATGTAGCCAATTAGTTTGAGGGTTTGGGGAGCAGAGAAGCTCGTGAGAGCATTTAGGGAAATGACCGGTTCTACTTCGGGAGGGTCTGAGGGAGGGGTTATGTCAGTGGATTCAGGTGACACAGACACAAGGGGAGATTCAAAATCCTCTTCCGAAACATCCTCCGAGATGGCCATAAAAAGATTTTTTTCCTTACACTTGTGTCCTTGAAAATATTTGTCATCACAATTATAACAAAGGCCTTTGCGTTGGCGTTCAACCATTTCAGCCCTGGTCAATTTTTGGATCTTTAATGGAGTAGAAGGAGGAGTGGGATTTGGTGTTTTAGTGCAAGGAATAAAGGAGGGTTTACGGTTTTGAGAAGAGACAACTTGTTGTGCTTCCTTATCTGTTTTAGTAGCCTCCACCCAACTCTGAGGTCGAGCCATGAGGACATGGGCACTAATCTCATCCTTGAGGCCACTGATAAAACATTCTCGAAAAAAAGCATCAAACATGCCCTCTGTACGAAAATCTAGTCACTCAAAAGAAGCTATAAAGTCTTCCACTGTGCCAGATTGTTTCAAATTTTTCAAATGGCCTAAATGGTTGGTGTCAGTGTCAAAGCATTCATAAATCTCTTCCACAAAGTGTGTCCAAGAAACATACCCTTGACGGGAAGTTTTTCTCCATTGCCACCATTTCCAACGTTCTTGATCTAGATGGAGAACTCCATATCAGAGTTTGGCCAAGTCATCTATAATGTTGTACAAAGCGAAATAATGTTCCATTTGATTTATCCAACCAGTGGGATCTGAGCCATCAAATTTGGTCACATCCACACGCCAAAGGCGTAGGTCACGTTGAAAGTGATGGGGCTGAAAATTATGGGAATGAGAGGAAGTTTCATCTTCGGCATGCAAAGGTGGGTCAGATAAAGGGGTATATGCAAGGATATGCATCTTGGTGTAGATTATCGAAGCGACAGATTCAAGCTAGGTAGTAATGTCTTGTTTGAGGTCTTCTTTGAGTTTCTCGATTGAGGCGGCGATGGAAGAATGCATGTTTTTATTGATGGTGACAATATTGGCATTGAGTTGTCTCACTTCTTGTTGGGTCTCTGTGAAATTAGATTGCAAGGTATTGAAGCGAGCTTCCAAGTCTTGGCTACGAGTATGGGCCATGTTGATGAGGGAACTGAAAAGGGGCTGGTGGGTCAAAAAAATTGCTGAAAAATGATAGGTATGAATGTGATAAGGGCGAAGAGATAAATCCAATGGAATAGGTCTCAAATAATGGTGCAAGAAAATACAGACATTTTTGTTTTTTTTACACCTGCGGAGTTATACTCTGGTCTAAAGAATACTGCAGTGATGAAATGCCCAAATGCTTAATCAGGAAGAAATGTGTAGTGATTTGGAAAATTGAATGCAGGAGACACAGTTGCACGGCAATATATATTGTATGTTTTGTTTTTTGTTTCTGTCCCTAAGGGTTAGGTATTCAAGGGTTCTACAGACAAGGGTTTTCCCTATGCTATAGTTCTTTGATATACGTGTGGGGTCCAACAGTAGTACTCGACCCAATATCTCAGGGCACCAACTAAGGAGGCTATACCGTGCCCTTAGCCATACTACCTGACTACCCAGGTACTAGAGAGTATCTTCCTGAGTGTTTTTCCCGGTGGCACTATAGCAGTCAGGCGACCAATCGATTTATCTAAAGAGGGATTCAGGAAATCTAGGCCGATCAATATACAAGTGTTGTTTGATGTGCTACCACTCGAAGGGGTACCAACAAGGGTTACAAGGGTGGCCAACAGATGTGCGCTTAAGTACCACTTGTATTTCCTGCATGTATGAATCCCCGATCGTGGGTTTATGCATGTAACGACAAATCTTTGTAGCTTAAAGACGTTGAAATACGTCTCTACCCTGAAAAAATTAACCCACAATTTTATGCCGAGGAAAGTGCTCTAATACCACTTGTAATATTCCAGATATAAAACATATGCAAAACAGAAATAAAATGCTAGAAATGGAAGATGAGCAACAATATAACCAGAACAACACCACAATAATACCAAAATGATACCAGAATAACACCAGAAAGAGAACTAAGATTACTGAGAGAAATTTTCACTTGCCTCTTCGAGGGGGAAACCTCCAATAGAGCAAAGCTATATTACAATAATATCCAAGACAATAGTTCTCATACCCTCGACTCCTATTTATATTAAATATGTCGATCAAAAGAACCATCTAGAGGAAGATCCTTTTAGAAGTGGAAGCTTCTATTAGGTCTTCTTACATTCGACTTATTCTTCTTTATTGCTAGGCCTTATTAATAGAAACCTTTATTACATCGGAATATATTATTCTACCTACGTGAGGGGTTAGGTCCCTAACACCTATTACTTGTGTTGTATATGGGATTGATTACTTCAGTCTAATCAGGACCCGCTATTTCTTGAACTCAACTAAAAAACCCTTATCCTCCATGATCAAATCTAAAACAAAATTATTTTTGATACCTAGAACAAACAAGACATGTCCAAAGTCTAAATAGTTACTTGACTCGAGTTGGAAGGGAATATTACCAACTCTTACTACTAGGTATTTGGAATCATCACCAAGTTCAACCTGTACTCAGGAGTCCTAGTGCATTATCCACATACCATGCATTCCTCGGAACCGTGCTCGTAGAAAGGAAATATACCATTGAGAAATCCTTCTCAAACTTGGCAACAAAGTCATTTATTTGAGATTCTGTAGAGGCTACTACCTTCTTCTATTGCTACATCCCTTTACCCTTCTTCTTATATGGACACTGTGATGCATAATGAATGCACTTATGACAAATGAATCGCTTGATTTACTCAAGTCCTTGTTGCTTGGATTTGAGGTTGAATCCTCACTCTTTCCCTTACCCTTGTTGGGTCCTTTCCATATTCGCTTATTTGTTTAAACAAATAGGGCTAGGTTTGTTTCATCATCCTTCTTACTATCTTTTGACTCCATTCTAGTTTCCTCTTGGATATAGTCATACCACAACCTTTCAAAGTTAGGAAGGTTCTCACAAGAACAAATACCTTTGACAAATGGTTTCCATGAATCCAAGAATCCATTCAATTCCATGTTCACCACCTCTGAATTTGCAACCTTTTCCCCAATTACTACAAGTTGATCATGAATATTTGTGACCTTCATAAGGTAACTGGTGACTGAATCTAATATGGTAACCTCTATGGATTTGATTGAGTTTCAGAGTATCATCTTTCCATTTATGTTCTCACTTTGGTATAATTATGGTAGAGGCTTACTAGGGCATCGAACATTTCATTTTTCACCTTATTCTTAGATATATGAGTTAACAAATGATCCTTTATGGCATTCGTGATCATCCACTTGTCCCTCACTTCCTTATTCTTGTGAGTTGCCAACTATTGTGGATTTGTAGGAGAAAGTACAACATCCTTGACAATATCTCAAATATCATTCTCTTCCAATAAGTGTGTAACCCTCACTTTCCATGACAAGAAATTTGAGGTGCCATCTAGTATGTCCTCAAATTTGAGGCTAGCTAAGGCCATATCTAAGATCTAATACACAAACTTTCAGTCCTTCTTTCTGCTAGTCCTTAAAAGAAACAATTAAACCCTCTCTAACTATTAGTCATATACATTAATTTAGCATTTTCCATATCCAAATCTCTAAGTGTTTATTAAACTATCACCTCATCCTTGACCACAACGAAAACAAACCCAATTGAAGCCTTTGGATGAGAAACCAAAGAGTAGGATCTCTTAATAAGACCCAAGACCAGTTCATACAACATATTGTACTCCACTTCGAGTTTTCAATTTGTCTACTCTTACAAGACACAACCTATGAAATTTTTTCATACTTAATGCTCTAAACCTCAATTTGGTTAGCCATTCCGTTACTATGATGTTACTAAGATGGGAGATAACTAACTGTATATACGCAAGGAAATGATCGCTTATAATGTATCCTTTATGCATGATGGAGGTCATTTCAATTTTTTGAGATTACATTACATTACAGATTTCATCTATATTATATATTATATTGTAAAATGTATCTCACGTATATTAATGAAATAAACACTAAAACACAGCATATTAAATTATTTAGTATTAATAAAGAATAGAGAAAAAGTACAAGGTCATGTATTTCTCTTTTCTTTGTGGAGTACCGGCTAAAAAATGGGAACACCTATAAAATATATTTTATATTTATGCAAGTTTTTCTCTTAACACATCCTCGTAAGTTGTTAAACCATTTCAATATTTTTGGAGTATAACATAGTTATCATAAATATGTGTCTTCCATAAAAGTATTCCTCGTAAAAGTATTAATCTATTGCTTAGGACGTTGTGAAGTATACATGGTGGAATGTGGATAAGTCCTATTGTATACATGTTTTCTTGGGTGTATGTAAGTCCCTTTGCAGTACAACCTTTCATTGGGTGGTTGGTAATGGACAATAACGAGATTCTTGGGAATAGAAAATAAAGTTTGGTTCACATAATGGCATCCTCTCACCCAGTACTTAGGCCATCCTCCTACCAAGTACTTAAACTATCCTCCTCTCCTGTTTTATGAGAGAAATTCTAAATCATTTCGACATAATTCATATAAATGTGATTTTTTTAAGTGGACACATTTAATAGAGATCATTTTGATACAATTATATAACTTTGATTCTTTAAATGGGACATTAGTAGAAAATGATTTTATATATATACATTTTTCTAGTTTCACATTTAGTAGAAAATGATTTTATATATATACATTTTTCTATTTTTCATGAAAAAAAATTAAATAAGTTAGTGGTATGAAGAAGTGGCCTTTCCAAAGATTTGATATGCATTCCCCATTCCAATCAATGTCACATTGTAATCAATATCAAAGATATTATGTTCATAAAGCATAATTCAATTCATTTTCTCCCATATTATTTCATTGTCTTATTAATAATTAGACCATGTAAACCATAGCTTAGAAGACTCATCCATTTAAAATTTATGGGGTCATAAGAACCAATCTCCTTGGGAAAGCTTCTACTTATAGAGAATTATGGTTGGAAACATGCTCTTCTTATCTTTTTATACATTGATCCTCATAAATCCCTCATGGACCAAGTAGTGAATTGAGAGCTCATTGACGAGCCCTTCAAACTAAGCATATTT
The DNA here is from genome assembly GCA_009831015.1 of Picea engelmannii. Classification (NCBI taxonomy): domain Eukaryota; kingdom Viridiplantae; phylum Streptophyta; class Pinopsida; order Pinales; family Pinaceae; genus Picea; species Picea engelmannii. The sequence continues at coordinate 60,863 of ML794026.1, forward strand.
AATGCTCACACGTTACAATTTTCTAAGAAAACAAACAACTTTCTAATAGTTATTTGCCAAATGAATTTGCAATGAAACTCCATAGTAATGAAACTCCATAATAGTTTTAAAAAAAGGACCGAGAGTCTCAGTCATGACATACTTATACCAGTCCATAAATTAGGCATGTTTACTTGGACCTATCATGAATTTAAGACTAACAAACATACTTAAGATCAACATCACTTATAGAGCCTAAATATTTTATGCATATTGTCTTATGGAAGTATATCAAAAAAAGTATGAGAAGAAAGCAGTGGACAAGGTTACCATTTTTGGATCTCAAGCATATCTTCATCCTCCTTATCCAACTTTAAGGGATTGGATGAGGTGCTCTCCGGAATATTTTTATGATCAACTACATTGACTGGATCATTCTGAATTGGAGTTTTGTCTAGAACTATGATCTCCACATTGAAAATTGTCTTGCAAATTGCATCAAACTTTACTTTCGATGAATCATATTCATATTCTTGATAATGGCTTGTTGTTATTACCCCTTTTCTTCAATGACATGGGTAATGAAGGATTTGTTAAGCCAATACAATTCAATTAATTTGAATACTTTGGTATTCCATGACCTTGAGAAACCAGTGTCAGGGACCCAATCTAAGAATTCTGCTTCCAATTGAGACTTGAGAATTTCCCTTTTTTTTCTTCCAAATGGTGTGCTCCATGGCATCCATTTCCTCCCTAAAATTATCCAAGAAACAATTCTGATAGTCTATCAATGCCTTCACAGCATCAGCCTAAGCCATGGTTACTGATTGGGGGTATTCCTGTATTGGTAGCACTTTGTAGGCCATTTGGATTTACTACTTTGTCCTTGTTCCCTGAGGTTGAATCCATCCTGCAATCCTTCTACCTTCATGATTGAATGTTGGCTTGAAGTAGAGATGATATAGGATTGAATGGGATTGTTTCTAAAATGATGAAACAACTATTTAGAGGAGTGAACTTGGTTGGGAGTGGGGTGTAGCAATGCATTGGAAACTTCAATCCTATCCTTTCTAACCATAGAATTGGCAACAGAAATGCGAAATAGCATACAAACAACCCTCAAAACCTTGGGTCCACTAGAAATAAACCTTATCAAGGAGACAAAGAGATGAATGGATAAATCTTTGACATTGGTTGCTATAGTTGTGGGGATTGAAGCCAACACGAGGAGTAACAACCCAATTAACCCAATAATGAAAGCATACACATAGATTGACCTTGGTAGATTATATGAGTTCCATGCTTCCCCAGCCACGTTCCATCTAGTTTTAGGGTCTGACTATTTAATCTTTTCCATTCTTGTTAAGTTGTAATTTTCATTTGAGTTTGGACTATTGTGAAATTAATGGTGTCGATTAATTGCTCCTAAGCCATTATAACCAAATCCATCAAGTGAGGGTGAGGTGGAGTAATCACACCTAGAATGCTCCTATACCTTATTTAGTCCTATACATGACAATTAGCATGCATGGGCTCTAGTGTAGCAGTGTTTGATCGACACCTAGGCTCATGCTCGAGTTGTTGTGTCATCACCCCATCTGGAAAAAAAAAAATTGATTTCTTTAAGAAACACCTTCAACATTATTTTTTTACATTAATTTAAAAAGATAATAAAAATTTATATAATCACTCACATTGATTCTAAACTTAAATATACCACATATTTTTTTCACGCAGAAAAAGCAGTCTCATTTCTATTCTATTAAGAATCAAGTGAAACTATCATAGGTACAAATATTGTTTACAAAAAGATTGTCTCTAAATTTATCAATAAACTAATGAGAATTTCAAGAGATCTTCTAAACTTTCCTTCAAATACATATAAAAGTTGTAGCCAAAACTGTGAATTTTCTTCAAGTCACTTAAATACATATCTTCCATCATTGCATCATCATATCCTATTTTTCTGATCAAAAAAACATAAAGATTCTAGAACAAAGAGATTATGTCTGCTTGAACTGTGATTCCTTCATCCACCTCCTCGAAATAGAGCCATCATGGATGACAGTTTAAAGCTTGTTTGGATAGTTGGTCGGCAACACTGTTGAAAATTCTATGAACATGTATGAAGTTGATTTTTTCAAATTATCTTGCAACTTTCTAATTCTCTCTTGTCGTGGCTTGAGGTATAAACAGTTCAAACTTGTAACACATTTTATCCAATCAATTGTACATTTGGAATCACCCACAACCATCAGATTACTCATAGAAAAAAATGAGGCAAGGTGTAGCAGTCCTCATGAACCAAGAAGCTCAGCTTTCATATTAGAACCGTCTCCTCTAGAAAAATATGCTTTGCAAGTATGGATGCTGCTAAATTTTAGAAATAATCCAATTCCACACCTATTCCTGGAAGCTGCACCATCGAAGAAACCTATTGGTGAATCATCAAAATAGATAGGACTTACGATATAATCCATCTTTTCAGGATTTAAATCATCTTGTATTTCTTGGATAGAAAGAAGTTTTTTTTTTGCAATGACAGAATCTTGTCTTACCCAATTTTTAAATAACAACTTGTTCCTATATTTCCAGATACCCCAGATCACAAGAAATGGGATGTGTCTTAAACTTGGGAATTTTAGGAACCATTTATGGAGATTGTCTTCCAATCCCTGATTTCCCCAATCACCATTGATCATCATGTGTGTAAGGATCTCTTTCCAGATAAATTTAGTTACACTGCAGTGTATAAATAGATGGTTTGTTGTGTCTTCATCACTGAGGCATAAACTACAAACAGTAGGCTTGATACCTCCTCTACGCTGGTAATTAAACCTTGTAAGTATGTTGTCCCTCAAACACAGCCAAATAAAATATATAATCTTACTCGTAACCTTAACTTGCCATATATATTTGAACCACCAGCGGCTTTCTCCTTTTAAATTTGAAAATAATAATGACTTGTACATTGTTTTGACAGAGATAGATCTCGTGTCTCGGTTCCATGACCAAATGAGTTTATCGCTGGATACATTTAAGAGAATTCCATTTGTGCGGAGGGTAAGGATGAAGTTGTCCCATTCCTCAGCTAAATCACCTGAAAGCTCGAGATGAACATAATCTCTCCAAACAATTAAGGAAGTTGATTCATTTGAGTGTGCAGCTTGGGCTATGGTATAAATATTCAACTGGTGAAGATGTGAGATAAGGGACGGAGAAAGGAAGCATCAATCATTGCCTCCAACAAAGGCATCCAGGCTGAGTGAAATGTTTTTACCGTTGCCCACATTCCAGGCTAGCCAATTTAGTAGGATAGGCATTGCAGTCATTAGGTTCCTTCAGATAATTGAGGCAATAGAAAATTTAAAATCGTTTCTTTTTATCCATGAAGAAACATCAATACCTTTGAGGTATTTTTTCCGCAACACAGTTCTCCATAAACCATCGCCAAAAACCCCCCACCAACATGATTTTGCAGCTAGGGAAAATGAAAACCATTTTAAGTTTCACAAACCCCAACCCCTGAGCTCTTTTGGTAGCGCAATCTTCTGCTAGCTTGCTAGGTGGAAACCATTTTGTTTCTTGGCTCCTCTCCAAATAAATTTTTTCAATAACTGCTTGATTCTAAGCAATGTGGTCACTAGAATTTTGACCAAGCTGAGCCAATACACCAGGATTCTCTGCAAAACTGCTTTTGCTAAAACTAGTCTACCTCTAAGGTATAGCCACCGGAACGCCCAACTACCAATTCTTTTCTCAATTTTTTGAATTAACCAATTCCATTCGGCTACTCTATGGTTGTTCGCCTTGAGAAAATATCCAAGATACTTCATCCCTGCCTCAAAATCACGAAAATGTATATTAAATATTTTCCTCAATTTACTTTCTAACTCCGAGTCTATGTTCTGTGCTAGGAAGCATGCCTTATGAAAATTGAGGACCATTCTAGAATATTTACATAAATTCCTTAAGAGAGTGTGAAAAAGTGACTAATCTTCAAAATTTTCCTCCCCTAGGATGAGGACATCATCAACGAACAACAAGTGTGAGATGTAGGTCTTGAAAGCTACCTTAATTCCTTTGAAAGAACCATTTTCTACAGCCTTTTTTATCTGTCTTCTTAAGCATTCAATGAAAAGGAGAAACAACGGTGGAGAGAGAGAACATCCCTGCCTCAACCCTCGATGGCTTTTAAAAAATGAGGTAGGAGATCCATTTATAAGAACTGCCATATTGACATTAGAAACGCATGCCATAATCCATTGAGAGACTTCCCATTTTAGACCTATCTGTGTGAGCAATAATTTCAGAAATTTCCAACTGACGTTATCATATGCCTTTTTTACATCCAATTTGAGAATGATGGATTTTAATTTCTTCAATTTAACTGTGTGGAATCATTCCTGGGCTAAGTCGATAGCATCATAAATCAACCTGTCCTTCAGGAAACCAAATTGTTCTTGAGATAGACATAGAGCCAACTTGTCCTTTATGCGCTTTGCAATTATCTTGGAGATCACTTTATATGCAAAGTTGCATAATGCTATGGACCTGAAGTCATGAAAGGAGGTTGGTTTGCTCACCTTTGGAATAAGAGAAAATAAGGTAGTATTTAGAGCACCTGAAATGTAGCATGTGATCCTGGATTCCTCAACAACTAGTAGAAGGTCTTTCCCCAAGATGTCAAAGAAAGTATGGAAGAGATCTTGGGTCCATCCATCCATCCCAAGGCTCTTCTCTTTTGGAATTTTGTTAATGATAATCTCAATTTTTTCAATGGAGAACAATTTCCCGATATCATCACTCTTTGCATCAGAAAACATTCTAGGAACATATTTTAAAATTTGAAACTAATTTCTCATATCTTCCACCTCGGGTGAACCAAATTATGACTGAAACAAAATATATACAGATTCTTTAATCTCCAATTCACTGGATAAAATCACCCCATCATCAGTGGTAATGTACCAAATAGTATTTTGATTCCTCCTCTGAGTAGCAAATTTATGAAAAAAACGGGTGTTCTTATCCCCCTGCTGCATCCAAAGGGCTCAACTCCTAAGCCTCCAGGTCGATTCTTCAATAGATAAAATTATTTCTTTCCTGGTTTTAAGTGCTCTTAAAAGGTTTAGCTCTTCTTGTTTGAATATTTGAGACAGACATCTCTCAAAGAGCTCAGACATTTTTGCTTCAATTAGGATTAGATCTGATTGAAGTTGTTGTTTTTTCTTGATCTTCCATCTGATCACCTTCTTTTTAAGTTCTTGTAATTTATCACATAGCATGATGCAAGAGGAGTTGTTTGTCCAATGCTCCATAAAGACCAGGTCAATTTTACAAGAGAAATAAAATATGGATCTGTTAGCCATGAACTATTGAATTTGAAGGGAGCAAAGAGTTTCCTGCGGGACATATCGACCTGCAGACATATTGAATGATGGTCTGATATAGAGGAGTTTATGATCTAGGATATGAAAGTGCTCTGGCTGGATATAAGGTTTCCATCCAAGAGGAAACAATCCAATCATTTGGAGATTCCAACCTAGCCCACCCTGTCATTACGCCAAGTCGGGGACATATGTAATGGGGCAAGATCCACCATTCCATTATCTTGTAGCATATTTGCAAAATAATTAGCCAAGGGGTCGGCTCTTGCGGTGTTGCCTCACACTTCTCGGTTTGAAAGTGTAAAATTGAGGTCACTTCCAACAATGAGGCCCTATTCTCTAGGATTCTGGAGTCTATTATAGTTTGCTAAAAACTTTCTTTGTCCTTGTATGGCGCGTAGCAGTTTAATAGTTTAACTTTTTTTCTTAAGTGTATGAATCTTCCCTCCAAAAATATACCTGCAGAGGTACCACAAGCATATAACTCAGCCTTAGCAGGGTTCCATCCAACAAGAAGTCCACCCAATATGCCATTTGGATCCAATGCCACACAGTTCCAAGTAGGAAGGCAATTAAGGAACAATCTTTGAGCCTTTTCAAAATCCACGAGGGTTTCTTGTAAAAAAACAACATCAGGAAGGGTTTTGGAAAATAACAACTTGAGGGAGGCGAGTTTAGAGGGTCCCCCAAACCCTCGGATGTTTAAGGAGAAAATCATCATAGTTTAACCTCATTGATCGACAAGCCTTTTGTAAGGGCCGACGGTGAGGGAAGATCAGACGAAGTTCACAAGGGTGTAGGGATAGCAGTAGAGGAGGGGAGGGAGGGCGAGAACAGAAGGGAAAGACCTCCTTCGACAAATCTTGGAGGTTTTCTTGATAAGCGGGGATGAGGTTTCTTTCGGATGGTAACATTTGACTTAGAGGCTAAAGGAGGGTTCTGTTGGACACACTGACTACACTAAGAGGGGGGGGTGAACAGTGTAGGTATCTTTTTCCCAAAACTTCCCTCTTACACAAAACTCCTTAGTTAACAATCACCATTAAATCATTACTCATTGATTTCATTTATAACCAGTTAGATGTGAACACATATAAGAAACATATATCAATAATATATCATCAATAAGTCATCACCACAAGGAACACAAAGAACACAAGATGTATGTACAATTTTCCTTTTATTACGGACTACAATCCTTGGGGTTTTTCAGCAACAACTAAATAGAGTACAACTCTACAAGATCATTAGCTCTATAATTCAATACTCATCTTACACCCTCAACACCAACTGATATGAGGCAACAATCCTCAACAGATATCAATATTTACCATAAACAAGTGCATCAACCATGCACCAACTTGTACCAAAAAACCTGTAATCAACCTGTACCATAAACAAGTGCATCAAACCATGTACCAAGTATATACCAATCATGTGTCAAATACTCATCAATATGTACCAACACCATCAACTATACACCTCATGTATGTTCCAACTCATCAACTTCTTGTCTCAACCATGACTAGTTTTGGATTAGTCAACAACCCTAACTTGAAATAATCATAACTATGTACCTATAATGAATAAAGATATGAAACTAATACACAATGTTCTTCCAGGTTTTTATTAAATTCCTCTAGGTTTCACTACTTGGAACCTCTCATAAAAAGCATTATAGCAAAAATGGCATACCTTGTTGAATTCTAGCTTATTCTAGAGAGCGACATTGTAGAGCGTGCCCCACACGAAAAATTTGTTGAATCAATTTGAATCTGTTACATAGCATACTACAGATTGTACTCTAACCAACACATTTCTTCTTACTAAATTTGGATCTGTTATGAAGAAGTTATGACGTTTTAACCCAAAACACCTATTTTAGACTAGTTTCAGGACTAGCCACAAACCCTATTTTCCACGGAGTGTAACTCCAAAATTAAAACAACCCACAAGCTAGATCTTTTACCATGGATACTTGGATATGTTTCCTCAATGTCATATCAATCTCATGGTCTCAATCATTATAGAAAAAAAAATTATTGTGAAAATGGTGATATGACCTGTGAATAACATACCTTAGAAAACATCATCAAAAGAATTTATCCTCCCTTGAATTCCGGCCCTCTTTTCTTCACATTCCCTCTGAAATTCGGCTTATATATCCTTTGGTTACCTCGGTCACCTATAAATATTCAATATTCTCAATTTTTATTTAAAATGAGAGATCCTTGCCTCTTATTTATACTCTCCATCTTCTAGGTCACTTAACCCATTTCTAGGTCACTTAACCTATTTTTAGGTCATTTAACCCATTTCTAGGTCACTTAACCTATTTCTAGGTCACTTAACCCATTTATAGGTCACTTAACCTATCTTCCTAATTTTTAGGGTTAACTACTTTCCATAATTAGAAAGTTCTCCATTACTTTATCATTTAAATATTCCTCCTTGACTTTGTCACCTCACTTTATCATTTAAATAATCTTCTTTGATTTTGTCACTTCACTTTATTATTTAAATAATCCTTCTTGACTTTGTCACTTTACTTTATCATATAAATAATAATTTCTTCTTTGCAATATCTTTGACTTCTTTGACCTTTTGGGGCTTCAAGCCAACATATGAGGGTCCTCCAACTTCGTAAGGCCATAACTCTCAAACCGTGAAGAGTTATGTGACGTTTCACATACCACCAGAAATGGCATGACATGTACTATCCATATAGAATAGTATTATCTACAAATATATCAAAAATCATACCATTATCCATCAAACAAACTTGGGTCCATTACCCAAACCTGGGTTCTCCAACTTCTCATGGCCATAACTCTCTAACCGTGAGGAGTTATGTGACGTTCCACATACCACTAGAAATGGTATGACAATCACTATCCATCTAGGATAGTTTCACTGACAAATTCATTGATCTTCATATTATTATTCCACACTCAAACACAGGTCCTCCAACCATTCTTCTAGGATAACTCAACCGTAAATCGTCTTCCCGTGAGGGATTTCACCATAAGGGGACCACTTTGGAGTTCATCCATTTGTGCACCTTATCAAACATGATAATACTATAATGATCAATCTAAATATTCATCATATATCAAAGAAACCACATTGAACCATCTTCATCTTTTCATCATGTATCAATGACAACTCATTGATCCATATTCATCTATGCATGACATCATATGCATCATATGCATCATATACTTGACATCTATCTAATCTCATCAAGGAAAATACATATTACATTTGACATCAATCATCAATCAATCAATCCTTTGGCATCAATCAATCACTTGACATCAATCAATCAAACCATTGGCATCAATGA
>ML794026.1:116658-140358 GCA_009831015.1 Picea engelmannii
ATCTATTGATGAAAACAAAGCACCAAGAAGAAAGGGGACTATGAGTCCCTTCTTCCTCCAAGGGAAGGCTCTTGGACCCTCACTAGTTGGCTCTTCTTACAACAAAGAAAATGAAAATGGTGATGAAAGAACTCCTCACAAATACACTCAATGGAGAGGTGGATTGTCCAATGTAATGATGCCAATGTGTTCTTGTCAAGGATGGAGTCCTTAAAACAATATAGGTAGCATAACATTACTTAGAATTCCTTGAGAAAATGAGGTGCATTCATGGATTTTTATAGCATTGCTTTGGGCTTTTGTTTAACTGTCTTGTAGTGTGAAAAGAGGCCATTTAGGGCATTTTTAGGTCTTTGACCAGCCCACCATTCGGATCCAGCCCGGATTTGGAGGTCAAATCGGCTTGGGAGCTGAACCATAAGTGGTTGGGAGGCCGACCACTTTCATAAATGCGTCGTTTAGCAGGTGCGTGGATTTTTGCGCGAACAGTCACGCATCGTGCGCATATGCGTGATTTACACGTTCCTGTTCCACGCACACGCCCAACGTCTGCAAAGAGCTCTTCAATTTTTCACTACTTTATATAGTTTTTGACATTTTTTGAATGTTGTGATATTAATTTAGGGCCATGAATGACTTCATTACTGTTTGACGATGCTGAGTTCTTGTAACCATGTGCGGACGAAATTTCAGTGATAACAGTTTCCCTTTCTTCCCAGGAACACACCCCCAGTCTCCCTTGTTCAAGCTCCATCTCCTCCTAGTTCTCCTCCAGCTATCATCCCTATGGAAGGTGCTAATCCCCCTAGGAACATAATGGATTCCATAGTGGTTGCAACATATGCCCCTTTAATCCTACCTTAGCCAATGAATGCTCTCCCTGATGGAGACTACCTAAAATACATTCCCAAATTCACTGAATAAGAAGACATAACTACCGAATAGCACCTTTTTTCCTTCTACAGTTATGCAAACAATCTAAATATTTAAAATGAGGATGTGTGGATGAGATTCTTTGTCTAGAGCCTTTATGGTGAGTCTAGGAAATGGTTTAGGGGATTGACCCCTGGATCCATTGCTGGGATTGAGGCTTTAGATGATGTTTTTTTGAGATAGTGGGGGGATAAAAAGGATTTTATGTATTATATCACAGAGTTCGGGTCCCTAAAGAGAAAGGAGGGAGAGTCTGTCTCTGACTTCTCCAAAAGATTCAACTAGGGATTATTTTAAGGATGTTAATTTATTTTAAAATGTATAAACCTTGGCGAATCTTACAATACTTCATATACCAACTATCAAATGCTTGGCGATATATTTGTAAAAATATTCAAATTTATAAGGATTTTATATAGTTTGTATAAAAGTTTGTCGAATTTTAAGGTAAAATAATTTTATCCTATAAAATTTGGGCGAATCATTTTTAGAATAACGAATATTTTTTTGGTAAAAACCATGTAAAATTATCCCATGAGCGAAATTTAGCCCCTAAAATCATCCATGGATTCAACAAAATGTATAATAAGATCCCTGCTGAGATAAATCCTACAAAATCCTCTGCTAAAATTACTTGTGCTATTACTTTTGACCCTAATTGCTGCCTCCTGTTAAGAGAAAGAAGAACTACTTCCTTGGCTCATATGCAAGATGCAGCCCTCGAAGTAGACTCCAATGTGTTGGAAGTTGACGGAATCATGAATAAAGTTGATAGAGATAGAGGAAGGGGGAGATATGAAGCTTCAACCTCTGGTTCCTCTGCATCCCATCCTCAAGTAGATGAATTGACCAAGCTGGTGAAATATCTTTCTGCAGAAATGGAGAAGATGAAATTTGAAGGGAAGCAGAGTTATAAGAGTGCCCAAAATACTAAAAACAGAGGCAACTTCAGAAGACCAAACAATACCCCTCAGATACTCCCAAGAGATCCCAGAAACAAAGATAGGGATGATTAGAAAATGCAAACCCCTCTCCAAAATAACCTCGTTGTTGATGAAGAATCGGAGGAAGAAGAGCTCGATCCTAAAATCCATTGTCTTGGAGACACCTCCCCATTTCCCCATTTGACCCAATCTGCATATGAGGAGTTCCTCATGGACAACCAAATAAATGAACTGAGTAAAGGGGAGAAGACCAATAATAGTCCCAATAAATATAATCTTAGGTCTAAGAAGAAAGAAGGGAAGTCTGACATCCCCGATCAACCTTCCAGAGTAGAGAAACCTACTAAAGACGCAACAAACAGTAGCAAGGAGAAGAAAACTCAGAACCCCTCGCCCATAGCCAAAGGTCATGTCCCAGAAGTGAAAGAAATTCTAAAGCACCCCTCCTATTTTAACTTTGAGCATGAAATTCAAAATATTAGGATCCCTGTGCCCCTTTCAGAGCTAGTCAAGCACGAAGATTTTAAAAGGTCCCTCTCTAAGCTGTTGCAGCCCGAGCCTTCATCTTATTCCACAGACTTGATGAATCTTCAAGATGAAAAAATAGTAGTTATCTTAGGTCCCTTGATAGAAGATAGAGATGATCCATCCCCTCCCTTCTACACCTCGCTGAACATACATGACAAGGTACTGCATAATTGTTTGATGGAATCAGGGGCATCTCATAATCTCATGCCCAAAACTGTCATGGACGAATTGGGACTAGAAATCACAAAATCTTATCATGACTTGTATTCTTTTGATTCAAGGAAAGTGCAGTGTCTTGGGGTCATCAAAGACCTGGTTGTGACCTTGTTTCAGTTGCCCATGAAGAGTGTGTTCATGTATATCGTAGTAGCTGATGTTCCCCCCAAGTTTGGCATGCTCTTGTCAAGATCTTGGATAAAGAGACTTGGGGGAACATTGCAGATGGACCTCACATATGATACCATTCTTGTGTTTGGGGGGGAGCATAGAATACTATACCGAGAAGCTCAGTTGGCCTATATTATTAGTGATGAAGAAGGACCCACCAACCATCCTATTTTTGCACTTGATACTGATATGCAATCCAGTTTATTGCAGCTCACTGATGCCCTTGAACCCCCTCTTGAAATCAAAAAGCAGTCCCTTACTCTCTGTGAAGATTATCCCCCGATTACCTTTGTTTGGAAAATGTTCTTTGATGGAGCTTATTCTAGGGAAGGTGTTGGTGTTGGAGTGGTCCTTGTTTCACCTATTCAAGAAATTATATCTATGTCCTACAAGTTAGAATTTGAAACTACCAATAATGTGGCAAAATATGAAGCTCTTGTTTTGGGTTTGAGGGATGCAAAAGACATGGGGATTGAAGAGCTATCATTGTTTTGGGATGTTGAATTAATTGTCCATCAAATCAGAAATATTTATCAAACCAAACACCCTCGGCCTAGAAGTTATAGAAATGAAGTTTGGGATCTAGTTGACAATTTTTTCTCGTCTTTCAACATTTCGTTTGTCCCAAGAGAAGAGAATTCCATGGCTGATTCTCTGGTTGTTTCAGAAAGTAATTTCAGAGTTCGTCTGCCACCTAAACTTAGGTATGATATAGAAGTGAAATATAGGCCCTCTATACCTGACAATGTCAAGTATTGGAAAGTGTTTGAGGATGATCTTGAAATCAAAAGGTTCCTGAAGACCGTTGATGAGTTTTTTGCATTACACATTGATCAATATCCTGATGCTTAAATAAATCCTCATGATGATGCTTTTCTAAACAAAATTTCTAATCATCATATTGTCCAGCTGCCTAGAAATCATATCCCAAAGGGACTAGTTCCTTTGGAAAGACTATTTGACAGAAATGATGTGGCAGTAAAGGGAAATATTTCAAATGAGAATGTTAATGTGGATAAGTGCAATATTGGGACATAGGAGGATCCAAATTTTGTCAAGTTTTCAAGTATCTTGTCGAGGGAGCAAAAGGCCAAGTATGTTGAGTTATTAAAATAATTCGTTGATGTGTTTTCTTGGACCTATGAAGATCTCAGAACATATGACACCAATGTCATTGAGCATAAGATCTCATTGAAAGAGGAGGCCAAACCATTTAGGAAAAAAATAAGACAAATAAATCCTATGTTGCTGCCTATTATGGAGAGGGAGGTAAAAATTCTCTTGGATGCCTAGATCATTGTCCCCTTGAGATATTCTGAATGGGTAGCCAACTTGGTCCTAGTAAGGAAGAAGAATGGAGAAATCAGACTCTGTGTTGATTTCAGGAACCTTAACAGAATCTCTAAGAAGGACAATTACCCTTTGCCAAAGATGGAACACATATTGCAGAGGGTGATAGGTGCATCTAGTATTTCCATGATTGATGGATTTTCTAGCTATAATCATATTTTTGTCCTTCATAAAGATAGAGAAAAGACGGCCTTCACCACTCCTTGGGGCACATTCATGTATGCCAAAATTCCCTTTGGACTGATGAATGCGGGAGAAACCTTCCAACGCGCCATGGACATCAACTTCATTGGAGAAAGGGATAAATTTGTGGTCATCTATTTGGATGACATTGCAGTTTTCTCTAGGTCTGATAAAGAACATTGACAATATCTAAGAAAGGTATTCTTGAAATGCAGAAGGTTCGGTCTCTCCCTAAATCCCAAAAAGTCATTGTTTTCCATGCAATAGGGAAAATTGTTGGGGAAAATAGTATCAGCTAAGGGGGTCAAGATTGATTCAAGCAGGGTGGAAGCTATCCAAACCTTGTCACTTCCCAGATCCAGGAAGGAGGTTTAGTCCTTCATGGGAAAAATTAATTTTCTGAGAAGGTTTGTTCCAAATTTTGTTGAATTGATAAATCATATCACAACTATGCTCAGGAAGGGGAATGAAATAAAATGGATTGTTGAGTCCAGAGAATCCCTCAACCAAATCAAGAAGGCATTGACTGAGGCACCTGTGCTAATCTGTTCAGATTATTCCATGGATTTTCTGATTTTTTCCTTTGCCTCTTTTGACAGAGTGGCAACTGTTTTATTATAGAAGAATGTTGAAGGGATGGAGAAACCCATTTCCTTTTTAAGTAGAAAACTGAGGGATGCTGAGACCATATATGACATCATGGATAAACAGACATATTCCTTGGTTAAATCTCTCAAATATTTTAAAGTCTATGTTCTACATTCAAATATCATTGCATTTGTCCCTTCAGCTTCGATGAAGGACATTCTCATCCAGACTGACATAGATGGAAAAAGGAGCAAGTGGATTGCCAAAATCTTGGAATTTGATCTGGAAATAAAACCCACCAAACTAGTTAAATGCCAAGGTTTAACCAAGATATTGGTCAAATCTAATTGCAGATCTTTGGTGGTTAACTTCATCAACACCTGCTCAGAAAATCAGCAAGCTGAGTTTTCTGATAAAATTTCTCAGGACAGCCCTCCATTGGCAGAATGTGCTTGGTACAAAGACATTATATTTTTTCTACAAGAGTTAAGGCCCCATGATGGAATGGGGAAGAGAAAGGCTAGAGACTTAAAGCTCAAAGAAATTGGATATTTCCTTATTGACCGGGTCTTGTATTGGAAAGACCCTCTAGGAGTACTCCTGAGATGTTTAAACCCACGAGAGGCCCAAAAGATTATGTTTTATTTTCATGACAGCCTATGTGGGGGACATCACTTATGGAAAACCACAGCCTATAAAATTCTCAGGGCTGGGTACTTTTAGCCTAGCCTATTCACTTATGTCTATGAAAATATCAAGGCTTGTATTAAGTGTCAAAATTTCTCTGGGAAGCAACAGCTCAAGACTTTCCCATTGAAGCTTGTTGTAGCTTCAAGACCCTTTCAGTAGTGGGGGTTGGACTTCATTGGGGAAATTCATTCTGCTTTAAGCAGTCAGCATAGGTGGATCTTAACTGCAATAGATTATTTCACCAAATGGATAGAAGTTATTCCCACAAGGAATGCTTCTCACAAAGTAATTATTGGTTTTCTCGAAGATATTATGGCAAGGTTTGGTTGTCCGAATAGAATCATCACTGATAATGTTGCATCCTTTAAGGATGAACCATTGATGTTATAGTGGGAAAACCCCTCTACGGACTACACCAGGGTTCTAAAATGCAGGCAGAGCTAACCGTCTAAAGTCTCCTACTTTTTATCAACTATCCAGACGTTATCCCACAATCATACATAAAAGACAAAGTACAAGGCTCACGTAGGAATACCTTAAACTCTATGTCCGGTGTCGATCTCTTTCTGCTCGGTTGTTTCCTGACTGCAAGTGTCCTCCTCCTAAGGCTGACCTACATTCACCAAAAGACAAACAAGAAACTACAAGCATGCATTCTATGTGTGGATTAGTGGGTTAGACATCATAACCAAGAAATGTAAACAAATCATAAATATTTTAGACGTCATTTGGCGGGACAGAAAAAGTACTTATGTATATTAATCTCACAAAAGTCATTTACAACATGAGACCAGAATTGCTCCTCGAACTTGGTCCTGGGATCGTCTTCACCATGCACCAACTGCTTCCACGTGTTCCTCTTCTCTTCAGTTCTCTCTAGGGAAATGGAAAGGATTTGCAAAGGAGGAAGATGGCATTCTGGCTCAAACTCACAATGTGGTTGCAAAATATTGGGGCAACGAGGGAATATTGAAATGGGAAGAGTTTTTATGCTCTCGTGATTCTCCTTAGAATGGGGCCCCAACACCTTCTTTTATAGGCCAAAAGAGATAGTAACAGTTGGGGTGACTGGCTATGGGTGGTCAAACGGTTAAGTAACGGCCCGGAAACCCGTATCCATATTCAATTTTCATTTTTCGTGATTTTTTGTGAGTGTACGCGAGTTGTAGTGGTGCAGCAAGCATGTGTACATGGGCAATAGTGGTGTAGGGTGCATACACCTTCAAAACAATGGTTTTTAGAAGAGTTTTTCAGTGATGGCTTGACAAATATAGAAAGTAAGATGGACTGATGCCAGGTATGCATGTCTAGTGTAGTTTAGGGTTATAACAGATGCCCCCTAATGTGTGAGGTCAGAAGAACATCTAATGGCCAAAATACATTAAAAATCTTCACCAATGTAGGGAGAGAGTGATCCCAGGGACCAAAGTTCGGGAGGTGCCATCTGCAAAATAACAATTTGTCTCACCGAGGCGGGAATACCCATGCTCGAGATGAAATAAAATCATGGTTGCCAATCAAATACACTATAGATCCATGTCATATAACTATATAAAGTGTTGTTGCGAGCAGTACACAGTGGATCTACATATCAAAATCAAAATATATACATGTATAGTATCCATATTCAAGAAGCCAATGATGCCTGACGGCTGGATATGAGGTCTTAAGAGCTCGAGAAATAACTTCAAAATCTTCAAAACTTAGGTAGGAGTGTAATATCATTGTACGACTTCACTACCCAGAGGTATTTGACGGCTCATCGGGAATAGACAAGAGGATCTCGATGATCAGGTAGAGAACTTCATGAATTTTGAGCAAGGACTTGATGGGACTTTCGGGGTGGTTGGGCATGAGGACAAGAGACAAACTACAGAAGGGTCGACTCGAGTTTAGTAAAACTTCCCTTGGACAAAAGAACGACAAAATATGAGACTTAGGTAGCATGGTACTGACATAAGTTCACGATGCAGGAGGCAACACGAACTCTCCAAATGTTTGGGAGGATAACCAAGTGAAGGAGGACACAACTCTATGTAGAGAGAACAACTTCCTAAGGTCGTATCGAATCCTAGGGATTGACAAACAAATGCAAGGATGTGCTTTGTCCAAGGGCGACTCATTGTGATGTTAACAAAAAGAAAATACTTTTCCCTTCCTCTTTTTGGGATATATTTGATTTTTTTTTTCTTTTTCAATAATTTTGGGAAGCTTTGAAAAGAATAAAAGAATGTTATGTTACAAAGGAGGATTGAATGTCGCAGACATGCTAGTTCCAAGTGCAAGGAACACGCTGATGCTCAGAGCAAGGGGACATATGCAGGAAAAGGACACTCGGGAAAAATCCTCCATGGGTCAAGGTGTCAAGACGCAGAGGCAAAGTGCTACAAGGCTTGCGTATAAGGCATGCTTCAAATGGTTCAATTGAGAGCAACATGGAGTCGGCATTAGGCCAAAGACGCAGGGATGCAATTTCGATTAATAAGACACAATGATAACATCCTTTGATGTAATTTTAATGAGCCCAGAAAAGGTAAGATCGACGGTTTTTCATTTTTAAAGAGTCTGAAAAAGCATAAAAGGAGACTCTACTAGGGTACATTTTTCGAAGGTAGTCTAGTCGGCTCGAAAAAGGGGTAAACTAGCATCGAAAAGATGTCTATTCAAAATCATTTTAACAAGTGTGACAAAGACAATATGATTCGGAAATCTTTTCATATTCAAGGAGTCTGAAAAGAGCTTAACTATGGACTCCGTAAGGGGTGTTCTTCTGAACCAATTTAACGAGTGTGAAGAGACAAGGTCACTCGGCAATCTTTTCAATTTTAGGGAGTCTCAAAAGAGCTTAAATATGGACTCTGTGGGGGTTCCTTTTCCATAAATTTAGTCCCTCAGGCCCGAAAAAGGGTTAAATCTATACCTGAGAATACTCTTCTAGAGAAATGAGGCTCCTAGAGTAAACCTTTGCTCGTACATTTGACCGTCCGGACTGAAAAAGGGATAAACTACCATTGGAAAGATGTGCCTTCAAATTTTAGTTTGGCGAGCATGAAGGACAACAAGATCGCTCGACAATCTTTTAATGTTTAGAGGGTCTAAAAAGGGCTTAAAAGAAGACCCGTTGTTTTTGGGAGTACTGAGGGTGAGGTCAAAAGTGATAATGAATCATGCAAGTGAGGCTCAAACTCATAATTAGGAACAACTAACAAGGACTCCCGAGCCTATAATCATTAACGATGGCATGGACACCAAAATGCAACCAGGATTTACCTAGGGCATCCATGTGAAGGTAGGCTCTACCACTAAATTACGACACTTCTAGAGTAGGATTGAGGGTTTTGTGTCGCAATTCGGTGGGATCGATCCTATGGCAAAGCGAAAAAGACAATGAGGTGCAACATGTGGAGGTGGAATCCTATCTTACATGCATAAAGTTGGAAAAATGACTTTTTACCAAAAGACCTTTAAAAATGACCCAACTCTCAAAAACCTTTCCAAATACCCAAACTAAAATTTATCGTAACATCCCCTGAGAAACTCAAGAACCATAGTAAATGATTTTCAAGCTAGGAAAAAATGGCAAAAGGGTCCAAAAAATGACAAAAAGGGGCCAAAAGTCTATAAATAGAATGTTGGCAACTCATTATCACCATTGTAAATTGAGAATTGACCAAAAGTCAAAAAAAAACCTTTGCCAAAAGAGTTGATTATGGGAGCTTCAGTGGATGAAATGAACTTTCGCTTGGACCAAGTAAGTACAAACTAACCTCTCTTGCATTTCCATTTTTCATTTATTCATTTGTTTTTTTTTTGGGGGGGGGCACTAACCTTTAAAGAGGTCGGCCCTGTGTGTACACGGGCTGTCCAAGAACAACCCACGTGTACACGTGGGCAGAAGATAATTTTCCCACGTGCACACATGATTGTTGCCAAGACAGCCCGCGTACACCCTCCAACAAGTGGTAAAAATAAAAAGGCAAGATTTAACTCTCCAAACTTTGGAATTTTGCAGGATGTATGTTCATTGGAGAGAGAGGAAGCATGAGGACATTGATTTTTTGGTCTCAGAGGACTCTGCTGCTATCCCCGGTTTATCACAATGCGGGTTGTTAAAGTTATTCCAGTGTTCGTTTATGAGGGCACAACCCATGTTGCTGAATGATTTGATAGATTATTGGCATCCTGACACAGAGGCATTCATGCTTGAGGGGCAGTCATTTACTCCGACAACTGAAAACATTTACTTCCTAACTGGTCTCTTGAGGAGAGGGGATCCAGTCAACTTGCGTACTTTCCCCCCCGGGCCTCACAACATTGAGGAGTTGATTGGACTCCATTGCAAGGTTGGTACTGAGAAAGTAGGTTCTCAGGTGCCTATACATAAGATCAACAACCTATCACTCAAAGTTATAGTTCTACTCATTGGGTGGATCATTGGATCCGCGGATTTGCATCAGGATTCTCAGGCGCACATGCATTGTGTAGTACAGTGCTTAAATGCATAGATTTTCAACTGGAGTACAACCATGTTGGATTGGATGAAGAGACAGCTAACAGAGTGTCGGATATGGGAGCACTGAACATTCAGGTTTGGGACTGTTTTGTGTTCCTTTTTCTTCGAGAGGGTACCTAGTATCAGTCCTCGAGAGACTATACAAGGGTGCGAGGACTCTCTCCCAGCGCTATGCAGATGGACGACGTTGTTTTCATGACAGGGGGGAGGGAGGACCATCGAGGCCTTCAATGATAAATTTTTTGACAGGTGGTCACGGAAGATTTCGACAATAGAGGACTACCCCTATGACGAGATCAATTTTTCTAGGGATTTTGACATGTTTGTACCTCCCGGAGAGGAGCGAGGAGAGATGGGTAAGTTTTCTTTTCAAAGTTATTTAATTTGTATGTCTTTTTATATATATCATTTTTTTGTATACCAGAGTATCTAACACTTATGTATCTATTATGTACAGATGTGGGACCAGTGCGTCCAGAAGACTTCTCGAGGACCAGGCGGCGTCCTCGACCAGAGGTAGGACCAGTAGCAGTAGTAGGGAGGCCTCCAGTTGGAGAGGCTGAGAGAGTGTTGAGACAGGTGGAGTGGAACCTCACCGCGCTCACTCGTATAGTCCCTATGGTGGAGATCGAGGATCTCCCACCATCGATGCAACCTCATGTAGTTGGAGTGCCACGGACCTGGGTCCAGCTCTTTCGGCATTTGGAAAATGTTGTTGTTCATTATGGCAGGGCCAAAAGGCCCCACCCTTAGCTGGGATGAACTACTTAAGTGTCGAGATCACGTTTTGTATATTTTTGAGGGCATAAGCCACGTGACTCTTACTAGACATATTTTTGAGGTGCTTGCGCCCACCCATGTACTCTGATATTTTTGATATATATATATATGGATATTTTACATATTTTTACGCCTTATGGATTACATCTATTTTCCAAATGTATTTACATGTGTGTGTTTGTGCTTTTTCTTACATGTGTGCAATATGCCAATCTAATACATGATTAGCTAGAGTATCTGTGATTTGATTCAATCTCCTAGGAACATGGATATACGTAATATAATCAAAGCTTCGTTATAAGAGACATATCCTAAGGAAATGTTAGTGTAGTGTAGGATCATAAATGCGGTAAACCCCATTTAACTGGGACACAACCAACTGAGAATCTAAGTAGACCTGGAGGTGAGAGATACCATGCGGCAAGGCATCATGAAGCAACTCTAAAAATGCATTGTATTTGGCGACATTGTTTGTGGCATCACCTAAATAGATACCTCCTGAAGATAGCAACTGGCCCTAAGGTGTGAAAATCACCCAAGATGCGGAAGCAAGAGTCTGAGTGTGTCGGCTAGCACCGTCCACAAACCCAACGAACACCTCTGATTCACTTGACATCTGCCATAGTGAAAAAGATGACATAAAAAATGACACGTCCATAAAACCAAAAAGAAAAAAACTAAAAATAAAATTTATAAGACTATACATATGTTACAAGAAGTCACCCAAGGCGACCCACCTATGATTAATACTTCTTTAGGTAGAGCCCATTTCTAGGCTCAACCAAAGAATTTCCATCAAAGTCCACCAGATGATAAGCGCCCTTCTTTAGAACCTCCTTCACGATGAAAGGTCTGAACCACATGGGTTTGAACTTGCCTACCCCCAGGGGTCCTTATCTTGGTCATATACTAGGACAAGGTCACCTTCAGAGAAAATCCGAGGACGGATGGACCGATCATACTGACAGTTGAATTTTTTTTTGTGAGCCTCATTAGCCAAGGCTGCATCCCAATGCTACTCATTGAGTTTCTCAAGATATAATAAACGCTCTTCAAGCGGTGAAGTGTCTAGAAATAACTGTACTGCCAATTTTATAGAGGGGATCTGGCACTCTATAGGCAAGACTGCTTCTAGCCCATAACGAGTTGAAAAGGTGAGAAACCGGTTGCAGTCTTAATAGATGTTTGGTAGGCCCATAACGCAGAGTAAAACATCAAATTCCAGTTTGACTTGGCCGAATTGATCATTCACTGTAAAATGGTCTTAAAGGACTTATTCACAGCTTCCACCTGAGCATTCGCTTGTGGGTAGTAGGGTGACAAATTTTCTTGCCTCAACCCAATATTTGACGTTAACTCAGACATCATATTGTTATGAAAGTGACTACCATGGTTAGTGACAATCTCTCTCGGGACGCCAAACCTTGCTATTATCTGGTTAAAAAAAAAGAGAGGTGTTGTCTCTCCATCATCTTTAAACGTTGGCATAGCTTCGACCCACTTCGTGAAGTAGTCTACTGCTAAGATGATATAACGGTGCCCTCTTGCGGAAGGAGGGTTTCATGTAGCATAATCAATCCCCCACTTGGTGAAGGGACCAACTTTGATGACGGGAAACATTGGAGTGGGGTGTTCCCTCATCTTCCGAGAGAAGACCTGACATGGGTGGCACTTCTTGACCGATTCAACACAATCTTTGATTAATGTCGGCTAAAAGTAATCGACTCGTAGAATATTTTGGGTTGTTGTCAACCTAGACAAATGACCACCACATGCTCCAGTGTGGCAATCGTTAAGCACAATTTCTGCTTATTCATGAGTGAGACACCGACGGAAGATGCAATCTACACCTCGACGATACAAAGTGTCCTTGAGTATGAGATAGTTCTTGGCCTAATGGCATATACGGTGAAGCTCATCATGAGAATCAGAGGTGGGGCACTTCAAAGTCTGGAGATAGACTAGTATATATTCATACCAGGGGTCCGAAGATGCAATCAAAAACATGTCTCCTTTAATAGGCGACTCCTCGGGTATAACATCACCTGATTCAACCGGAAGTTTTGAAATGAGTTCCGCGAAGACCAATGACTTTTTGGATTTCACCGAGACAAAATCCAAGTCAAATTCTTGGAGGATAACTATCCATCTGCTAATATTTCTACTGATTACACGTCGTGTCAACACGTATTGAAATGGATTCACAATGGCAATGACGATGGTCTTGCGAAACAAGATGTAATGACGGAATCGTTGGACAGCATGAACCACTGCCAACGCAAGTTTTTCAACATGGGAATAATTGAGTTCCAATCCAACCAGGCCTCGGCTCAGGTAATAGATCACGTATTCTGAAAGAAAATCATCCTCCTGAACTAAGACCATGTCGATGGTCGACTCTGCAGTGGCCAAGTACAATAAGAAATATTTATTATAATTGGGTGGTCGAAGCAGAGATGTAGACGTGAGAGTGCATTTCAACACTTTGAAAGAGCGGTGAGTAGCTTCGTCCCAATGAAAAGAAACGTCCTTCTTCAGTAAATGCATGAAACCCTTTGTGATCTCGGCATATTTTGTGATGAAACGTCATAAGAAGTTCACTTTTCCCTGTAAACTCTGAAGCTGAGGGATTGTGCACGAGGGAGGAAACTGACCTATTGCCTCAACCTTTATAGGATCGACCATGATCCCTGTTGTTGAAACTATGAAGCCAAGAAGACGACCTAATGTTACGCAAAAACTTCATTTGTTTGGATTCAAGTGAATCTGGTAGTAGCGACATCGCTCAAAGATAAGTCAAAGGTGTGTTGGATGATCAGCTCTCTTACGATATCGTGGTGCTAAATCATCAAGATAATCCTCAACTACGTGTTTGAGGTCATGGAAAGAAAAAGACATGGCCCATTGAAAAGTAGCTCCAGCATTTTTTAGACCAAAAGGCATATTACGATAAGCGAATGTACCCCATGGACAAATGAAAGTGGTTTTGTGTTGGTCTTCAGGTTTGATCTGTATCTGATTGTATCCCAAAAAAACATCCATGAAAGAAAAGGCCTCGCAACCTGTGCATTCATCGACTATCTGGTCAATAAATGGCATGGGGAAATCATCCTTTGGACCGCCTTTTTTCAAATCATGGAAGTTAGTACATACGCAAATTGTACCCTTCTTTTTGTTGACTGGCACAGATTTGACGCCCATTGAGTCAATTGAACGGGGTAGATGAAACCAAATTTGAGTAGTTTCTCTACTTCATCCTTAATAGCTATTGCTTTCCTGGGATTAACTGGACGAAGCTTCTGCCAGACCGGCTTGGCATCAGGATATGTCATGATTTCATGTTCAACGATTCTTGGATCTATGCCTGGCATTTCCTTGTAAGACCAGGAAAACACATCGCGGAATTATTTAAATAAATCCATGTAGATTCGAATCTCCTCGAGGGAGAAATCTTCTCCGACGAAGATATTCTCCATGACGCTAGGGGTTCTGTAGATATCAATAGGTATCGTTGTAGTGATGGTTTCCATATTTCACTCAGCGTAAACGACGTGCATAGCCAAAGGATTGATAGGACAAGCCTTATATCCAGTAATAGTCAGAGTGAATTCTCCTGCTTCAATTCTTCTTAACTCTGGGAGAAAATAAGATCTATGATGGAGACCAACCCAGGTTTTGTTTGGACTAGTGATTGCCTCAATAATTTCCTCGTCTGAGGGAAATACTAAGTCTAATGAATCAGTATCGGCAAGGGAACCTTGAGCCCAAATAGGCTTGAGAACTGGATCTAACTCCTATGCAGGAGTCAGATCAGGGTCGGCGGAAGATTGTTGGACTATAATGTACGCAATTTCTATCGCAGACAAAGGCATGGCCATGCCATGGTGCCTTTTCCCTTCCATCGTAGCTGATGGGGAAGGAAGAGTCCACGGATCGTTAAAGTAAGTCATGCGAAATGACGTGATTTGAAATATTTCAGCCCTAGGTTGGTCGGGGACAGCCGATATGTAATGGACATTGTGGGTCGGAGGCGGGTAATCGAAAGTACCCATCAAAGGTGGGCACAAACCAATCCTTACGTTACCGATGTTAGGTTGAGGGTTATCAATCATCGGGACCGTGGATACCCCCAATGAAGGATCAAGACGGAAGAAGTATAATTGATCAATGGACACGATCCGACCCTCGTGTGGAAACAATAGGACCCGGAAAACTATCACGACCACTGTTTCCATAGCATAGGTCCAACTCCTTCCTAACAAGATATTGTAGTTGAGAGACACATCGACCACTTCAACCTCGACGCACACGGTCTTTCCCCCTAACTGCACGGGGAAAGAAGGGATGATTCCATGTGGTTGGAACGAATGCCCATCGAAAGCGGTAAGAAGAGTAGGTGACGGAGACAAAATGGGTTGGCCAATGGCCTTCCAACATGCCAAAGACATCACGCATGTCGAGGTGCCCTCATCAACCACCGTGCGGAAAATGTTCCAAGTAAAATTTTTCATGGTGTAAGCCACTACTATCTGAAACACCATGTGGTAAGGAAGACGAGGATTTAATTCGGTCGTATCAAGCATGATCGTTCCCAGATTACAAGTCTCAATAGATCCTAAGGCAGCTAACATATCCTTTCTCTGGGAAGGGCAACTCTGGAGGACTTCCAAAGAAGACATCGCACAAGGGGTTCGTGACAAATTCTCCACCACAGAGTAGTTCTGGGTGGCCCTTGCATTTGGGTTGTGTGAATCTTTCTTGAACGCACCTTTTGGGATGCGTGTCATTGTTTCTCCCAACGTCTTCTCAATATAGAGAGGAACAGATGGGTTTTTGGCTTCTTTACCCTTCTCAGAGGTGTTTTTCATTCCGTAGTCGTGTGTCCTAGTTGTTATGTCAATGCTACCTTTCATCATGTACACATTCATGGACTTACTCACAGACGGAGGGGGTCCCTGACTACCCCCTTCTACGCTCGAAGAGGATTGAGTTAAATGTTTCCCATGTGGAAATGGATTTGTTAACATGGCAGGCTTCTGCTATGCCAATAACTTCTGGGCCTCCGCAAGCCGAGGGCACTAGTGAGTCGGGTGGTCTTTCGTGCAAAGATTACACAGATACTTCAACTTCTTATTTTTTGTGTTGCCCCTGCCAGCATTATTGGTAGGTTTCTTATCCCCCTTACCCTTCTTTCGTTGTTTCTTCTTTCCATTAGGCTTGTAGGTGGCCTTCGGGTTTTTTGATTGCACACTGTGTACATTCAACGTTTGAGTAGGGGGAGAAGCTAAACCAGTGGTATGGTTGGTCATTGTCTGTTGTATTGACAATTGATGCAATTGATTCAACAGCTGATCAATAGGATTTGTTTGCATTGAACCAACAATACCATTGGCATGTGGTCCAGATCTATGTCTGGTCTTGTCAAGTATTGATCGTGATGCATCTGGAAAAACTTCATAAAGTAAACTAGATTGAGAGTAAATCAACTCTAGTTGTTGAGCTCTCATTATCGCTTCTTCTTCTGAAAAGACCCCCGAGGTTGCGACGTCTTTAAATAACTGGGGTACCAAAGACTTAAGGAACCACTCAAGCAGAAATGTTGGTGGTACTAGTACTTTTATCAAACTCTTCCAGCGTCTCCATTATCAGATGTGATATGAGATATGGTCTTCTTTTGTTTGCTCAAAGTTGGTCAGCAATTCGGTGTCGACGTTGTATCTCACAGGTAATTGGAACTTGTTTAATAAATCCATTGCCAATTCGCCAAAGGAAGAGTATCTTGAGCAGTCGAGCTCAATGTACCATTTCGCATCACTCCCGATGAGAGTGCATTGAAACAAATGCAACTGGACGGAGTCGTCTCTCAAAGAGTTGGATGAGCACCATAAATGGAAGGTAGTCACATGATCGACTGGATCTTCATTAGGCTTAGCCTTGAACTTTGGAATGTCCGAAGGAAACTTGGTCGGCATAGGAGGTCAATGTGGATCATGACAGATGGGGTCATTTAATAACCTTGTCAAGTCTGGCAAGTGCAGAGTTTCCAGAAAAGGTAATTTGGGTTGTTGATTATAACCAGGGAAAAAGGAGCCTGGAGTTTGGCTGGCACCAAGTTTCCAGGAAAATTTGGGTTTCTATCCAGGGTTTTGGTAATAACCATGGTCATGACAAGTGTATGGATTCTTTGCTTGTTGAGATGTCATAGGCTGAATCCCATAATAGGACGTAAAGGGTTGGTCTTGTGTCGCATTCCAAGGATTTTGGGAAGGGTTTCCCTCTGCCGATCCGACAGGCATAGGTGTTGAGCCTTACCCAGGGTTCCATTGGCTATGGAAGGGGTTTCCCTTGGTCGACATCCCTAATAAGGGAAATGATCCCTGCCACGGATTCCTAAGTCCTTGTGAGGAAGGAATCCCTAATTTTTCCCCCTGTGTAGGAATAGTACCCTGCATAGGATTTTGTTGTCCATAATCAGGGTAGCCCCCAGCCGAGATGGAAGCTAACGAGAATGTGTTGTTACCAAATGCTTCGAACCAATAGAATGGTCTCAAACCTACTGGCATTATATAAGAATGAATTCCTTGACTACCTTCTCCAAACGAACTATAATTGACGTTCGGCCCGACGGAGTGCTGGTGAGCACCGCCGAGAAAAGGGGACGAAGGAGGTATATGACCCCATCCATAAGGGAAAGAATTATATGTTGGACAACTGAGAGGGGGGGGTGAATCAGTTTTTACTGTGCTTAAACAAGTATGCTTCTTTTAAACTCTTTGCAGAAACACTGAGGGACATCACAATAGTGCAGGGAAGTAAGCAATAGAATATTCAGCATCAGTCACACACATGTGATACACAGAGACATATATTTCCTAAGGAAACCCATAAAGGGTAAAAACCTCTTTTTCTTTATATGATAAGTGATAGTTACATTCTTTACATTATCATACATATGAGCACCAACTCACAATGAGGCTACAACCTCTGTTTTGCAAGATGCTACTTGCTGAGAGCACCAACTCTTTGTTTTCTCTAGCACCCACTAGAAGGAAGCACCAACTCCCTGGTTTCTCTAGCAACAACTAGAAGGAAGCACCAACTCCCTGGTTTCTCTAGCACCAACTAGAAGGAAGCACCAACTCCCTAAGTGTTTCCAGCACCAACTAGATGGAAGCACCAACTTCCAATCATACAGGCACCAACCTGTATAACAGAGAACAAGAGTTCTCCCTTGCACCACCCTGCCACCCTGGTTTCTCTGGCTGCAACCAGATGGAAGCTACAACTCCCNNTGTTCAAGCACCCACTTGAACCTATGAGGACAACAGTCCTCCCTAGCACCTCCCTTCCACCCTGAAATATAAATCTTTGCTACTGAAACTTATTACAGTGATATAATGTTCAACAATGGCTTACCAGACTCATCACTGTTCTGTTGCATTTCGTTGCTCTGTCTGCCTCATTGCCTTTCTGCACACATGACTTGCATTGTCTGTTCTTCTTCTTTTTATGCTCTGTACACCATGTCCATTCACTGCACAGTTCCTCTTCTGTGCAATTCAACTGCTGCACTCTCTTCCTTCTTCACACATGAATCACTTTCACCACAAACAACCACAGCAAACTCCAACAGCAATAGCAACTGCTTCTCTTCTTTGTACCATGTAAATATAGCTTCTGTGCATCTTGTGCATGCAATATTCGCCATTCCTCTGCATGATCATACCACGCCAATCTCCTCCACCTCTCGAGTGCTCTACCTGATCATCATCGTGACTCTTAAGCTACTCTGGTGGTTCACCCCATGTGTCTATGATCACTAGGTGTTATGCCGAGATTCCTTTTTCTCTCTTTCAGTTGAGACTCTTCATCTTCTCAGTTACAGTCGAGCTCACCCTCTCTGATTCAGCTACAAGCTTCAACGCTCATCCATCTGTCAATCCCTTCTAAGAATAGTATTCCTTCATTGGACGAATCTTGGAGACTCTTCATCTCTTCTGGCGATTACACAGAGGTCTCTTCGAATTCTCTGGAAGACGCCATCAATGGTTTCTGGCAGTTTCACTGTGTCGTGCATCAGTAGCCCTCCGATCTCCTTCAGTTTCATTCATATCCAGAACAGCCAACCACACACAGTCTGTCTTATTTTATTTTATACACACCTCCACGGCAGTTCCACTTCACATTTCCTTAGGTAAAAGAAAGACAAATGTCCGAGCAACTGAAACACCAACTGATTCGCAATCATGAATCCGTTTCACTAATAGATTCGTAACTGAGAGGTTAACTGTGAGTGAGAACAGTAACCCTCCGATCAACACTTGATTTGACAGTTTAGATCATTCCGCGATTTCGCATATCGTGATTTCGACACTCCTGATGTTCAATGTTCTTGTCACTTACAAATCCCGATCTACGAAATTCCGATACAGAACTTTTCTGCACTAGCTCCTTCCCCTATATGACTATGGTCATAACCAAGCGCCTATGCATAAAGCACTTTCGTGATTTCTCATTTCGTGAATTTCAACACTATGCTCTGTTGACCCCAAGTCAGCGAAAATTCGATCACTTGCCACATGTCATGTGATTCGATGGTCTAGATGTGATCTTGATTCAATGGCTACGATTGAATCGTGATTTTGCGATTTCGGCATTCTTGTTGCATTGGGTTCTTTGCCTCTCCATGTCACGATTCGTGAAACTCCGATATGGAGTTATGTCAACGGTCCAGATATGATCTCTATTCAACGGCTGCAATTAAATCGCAATTTCACTTATCGCGAAATCGGCATTCTTGTTGCATTGTTTACTTGCCACTCCATGTTGCGATCCCCGAAAATCCGATATGGAGTTAGATCAACGGCCCAGATATGAGCTTGATTCAATGGCTGTGATTGAATCGCAATTTCACATATCACGAAATCGGCATTCCTGTGGATGATATTACTTGACATCTCCAACTCTCGATCCCCGAAATTCCTACATGGACTAGAAGCAGCGATCCAGATTCAATCTTAATCTGACGGCTCAGATTACATCTCGATTTCGCATATCGCGAAATCGGGATTTCTGTGGATGATATTACTTGTCATCTCCAACTCTTGATCCCCGAAACTCTGACAGGGAGTCGGATCAACGGTCCACATAACCCCTTGAGATGGACGGTCCTCCTGCTTTCGGGATTTTGTGAGCCCTCTACTCCTTGCACTTTTAAAGATCGTGTAGTTTCTCCTCGATCCAATGGTGGTCAGACCCTGCGCTCAGATCTAACGCCTGAGATCTATCCTCCTCTTCAGTGTGCTCTTCTTGTCTATATTCAGATCTGACGGCCCTCATTCTGTCAGGAACTTTGGATGGGATCCAACGATCAAAAATGCTTCACAAACTTTACGGGACTTCATCATGCCTGATCAACGTTGTGTTGCCTTCGATCATTTGATCTTCCTAGACTTATCTTCTATTTTCCTGTTGATCATCATTTTTGTACTCAAGCCATCATTATTGTTGTACTTACCATCAATGACAAGATTATGATGCCTGTAAAACATACCAAACATCCTCTGCACTATCTCTTCTGATCTTATCGAGGTTTCTCTGTAGCTTCTTCCCAAAATACTTATGGTGCCCGTCTATTACATTCTTCCTGTATTCATGCCATCTTCATTGTTGTACTTGCCATCAATGAAAACATGTTAAACATTTCCAACAATCTCCCCCTTTGGCATTGATGGCAACAAAGGTACCCAAATTCTTTTCTCCCCCTTTGACATCAATGTCAAATAGAACATGCTCCCCCTGAGTTGTTGCAGTATTTTAGGAGGTATCAGATATTAAATCAATGCAAAATCCTCCTGACGGGATGGACTCTCTCATTTGAGGCCTGCGGGATATTTGTATCTAAACCAGAGCTCTTTCTGATTCTTGGACCTGTTCATCTTCAGATTCCGTTGTATCCTCTGTGGAAGACTAAAAAATTCCCACGTCTCTTACTAGGACTCCTTCATCAACCTTTTCTTCTCATGAGTAGATGACTCCCCCTGTCACTGTTATCTCTCTGCTTCTGACTATATTTTCTTCCTTTGTTTCTAAACGGTTAGCTTTCCCTGACAAGGTATTTCCTCTTTGTTATCTTTACAAGATGTCATGTGAATCATTTTGTAAAACAAAATGTTTTTGTTGAAGAGTTGTTGTCCTTTTGACATACTGCGTATTTGTAGCTCATACTTTTCAAACAACCCTTGGATCTCCTTATTGATTCTCATTGATCTCTATCACTGCAATTTTCATTTTTCTTTCATGATGCATACCATCCAAGGATTTTATAACCATATTCAATCATAAGAAAAAGATGCTACAACCACTCTCATACCTGCTTTTCGTTTTCACAGACAGAGGACCTGTATCAGGTTTCTTAGGAGTATTGATTTCTTCCTTGTTGTATCCAATACCAGATTTGTCATTTGTTGATCTCTGGCTATCCAAGATCTTATCCAGGGTCATGGAGCTGTTTAAGAACTTGCTTTGGGTGTTTTCCTTCTCAACCTTCAAGACTTATGCTTCCATATTATGACATGGCTCTTCTCCTACTTCATCCATGAGGCAAATGCTAACTAAACATGCTTTTATTGTATCTGAATATTCTTCTTTACTTGTAGGGGAGGATTCAATTTCAACATCATTAATTGTCCTTATGCCTTTATTCACCACTTGTCCTGAGTTTACATTTTCCTTACATTCTTTGGACGTGAATACCTCTTCACTACCTCTGTCACATTTTTTACTTGTACTGAGAAAATTATGTTTCAGATCATCCACAAGCAGAACGTATTGGGCATCTCCTTTGTCATTACTCAAACTCATCATTCCTCTATCCTTGATTTTACCTAGTTCATCATTTTCAAGGGTCACTTTTCATGTTTTTCTTTTACTTATGGACAGTAGCTTATCCTTGTCTCCATTCATGTGCTTGGAACATCCACTGTCTATATTTCCAGAGACCTTTTGTTTTTTATTTGAAAGTGCTTGACCACATTTTTCAGTATCTTTCCTCTTCCATGTGTTGGTCTTTCTATCTAAGAAAATTATCCTTAGATCTGCTTTGTAATTCTTGAGATGGAAGTTTGCAGCTTTGTGGCCAAAGTTTTGACAGTCATAACATTCAATCTCATTGTTCAATAAGTCAAAGTTGTAGTTGCATCGTTGTCTACTCATTGATTGTTTATTAATCCTTGACCTCCTATGTTGCATGTCTCTAGACTTAATTTGGCATTTTGCAATATGTGATGGTTTGTTACTTTGTTGTATCATTCTTTGTTGTGGCAGATATTTATTCCTTGGAAATCTTAATTTCTCATGTCTAAGTATTAAGGAACAATTTACAGCTTTGTGACCAAAGTTAGAACAGTAGAAACAATATCCATAGAAGAATTCTTTGTACCTGGAAAATGGTTGTATTCTTTGAGAAAATCGATTTCTTTCATGTTGATGATGTCTTTGAGCAGGGAGTGCATTATTTATTTGTTCTACAGATTCAGTCCTGGCACCTTTTTCTTTACTTGTCCTGGGCGGCTAATTGTCTTCCTTTGTTTCTGCAGGCTTGTTATTGTCATTAGTTGTACTTTTGACAAACTTGATGGGTTCTTCATTTCCTGACTTCTCACTGCTTGATCCCTCTTCATAACCCAAACCAGTTTTCATCTTTGGATTCCTTTGCTGATTCAGAATGGTGGCTAATCCTTCTAAGGCTTTGATACTTGGAGAATTCTAATTATACAAGGCTTGAAATTTCTCCATTTCTTTCCTTGTTTTCACTACTTCTAGTTCTAATGATTCACATCTTGTCTTCTTTTCTAATAGCTGTTGTTTCAGAATCTCTTTGATTTTCTTTGTCTCTTCCAATGCACTGATCAGTTCTCCTTCCATGTCAACCACAGCTTCTTCATCATTCTCTTCATTGCCTGTTCTTTCATTATCATAATCCTCTTTGGCCATAAGTGAGAAGTCATTTACTTTATCTTCACATGAGGAATCACTATCGGTGTCTTCTGAGGAGTCATCATTGTTTACACATAAACTCTTCTTCTTATCAAATCTTCTTGTTTTGTGCTTCTCTTCATCTTCAGAGTTTTGATCATGTTTCTTGTGTGGACATTTATTTGCAAAATGAACTATCTTACCACAGTTGAAACATTTGAAGGGGATCTTACCTTGGTACTTTCCTGATCCTTTCTTTAATCTTCTCACGAATTTTTCTTAAATTTCATCAGGCTCACAATCCTCATTCTTATTTGCTTTAAATGATGCTTCTCTAGAGGTGGTTTTATCTGTAACTATCCTCATTTCATATGTAGTCAACATTCCTAAAATTTTATCAAAAGACAAAGTATTCATATCATTAAGTTCTTCTATAGCTAATACCTTTGGGTTGAACCTATCTGGCAGAGATCTCAAAATTTTCTGAACTAAAGAGGGTTCCTCAATTTCTTCACCAAGTGCTTTCATTGCATTCACTAGTTCTTCAACTCTCAGAAAATACTTCCCAATGGTTTCATCTTCTTTCATTTGTAGATTTTCAAACTATACTCTATAGGTTTGAAGCTTGGCATCTTTCACCTTCTCATTACCTTCATAAATGTTAATGAGTTTGTCCCACATTTCTTTAGCAGTTTGAAGATGCATCACCTTCACAAACTCAGCTTCTACAAGTCCATTCAAGATAGCATTCATTCCCTTAGCATTAAAGCTAAATTCTAACTTATCATCTTTGGAAGCTAGCACAACAGGCTTTATGTATCCAGTCTC
>ML794026.1:141209-164963 GCA_009831015.1 Picea engelmannii
ACTAGATGGAAGCTACAACTCCCTGTGTTCAAGCACCCACTTGAACCTATGAGGACAACAGTCCTCCCTAGCACCTCCCTTCCACCCTGAAATATAAATCTTTTCTACTAAAACTTATTACAGTGATATGATGTTCAACAATGGCTTACCAGACTCATCACTGTTCTGCTGCATTTCTTTGCTCTGTCTGCCTCATTGCCTTTCTGCACACATGACTTGCGTTGTCTGTTCTTCTTCTTTTTATGCTCTGTGCACCATGTCCATTCACTGCACAGTTCCTCTTCTGTGCAATTCAGCTGCTGCACTCTCCTCCTTCACACATGAATCACTTTCACCACCAACAACCACAGCAAACTCCAATAGCAACACCAACCGCTTCTCTTCTTTGTACAGTGTATATATAGCTTCTGTGCATCTTGTGCATGCAATATTCTCCATTCCTCTACATGATCATACCACGCCAATATCCTCCACCTCTCGAGTGCTCTACCTGATCATCATCGTGACTCTTCAACTACTCTGGTGGTTCACCCCATGTGTCTATGATCACTAGGTGTTATGCCGAGATTCCTTTTTCTCTCTTTCATTTGAGACTCTTCGTATTCTCAGTTAAATTCAAGCTCACCCTCTCTGATTCAGCTATAGGCTTCAACGCTCATCCATCTGTCAATCCCTTCTAAGAATAGTCTTCCTTCTTTGGACGAAGCTTGGAGACTCTTCATCTCCTCTGGCGATTACACAGAAGTCTCTTTGAATTCTCTGGCAGACACCATCAATGGTTTCTGGCAGTTTCACTGTGTCGTGCATCAGTAGCCCTTCGATCTCCTTCAGTTTCATTCATATCTAGAATAGCCAACCACACACAGTCTGTCTTATTTTCTTTTATACACACCTCCACGGTGGTTCCACTTCGCATTTCCTTAGGTAAAAGAAAGACAATTGTGCCAGCAACTGAAACACCAATTGATTCGCAATCATGAATTTGTTTTACTAACATATTCATAACTGAGAGGTTAACTATGAGAGAGAACAGTAACCCTCCGATCAACACTAAATTTGACGGTTCAGATCATTCCACAATTTCGCATATCGCAATTTCGACACTCCTGATGTTCAATGTTCTTGTCACTTACAAATCCCGATCTACGAAATTCCAATACAGAACTTTTCTGCACTAGCTCCTTCCCCTATATGACTATGGTCATAACCAGGCGCCTATGCAAAAAGCACTTTCACGATTTCTCATTTCGTGAATTTCAACACTATGCTTTGTTGACCCCAAGTCAGTGAAAATTCTATCACTTGCCACATGTCCTGTGATTCGATGGTCCATATGTGACCTTGATTCAATGGCTACGATTGAATTGTGATTTCGTGATTTCGGCATTCTTGTTGCATTGGGTTCTTTGCCTCTCCATGTTGCAATTCACGAAACTCCGATATGGAGTTATGTCAACGGTCCAAATCTAATCTCTATTCAACGGCTACGATTAAATCGCAATTTCACTTATCGCGAAATCGGCATTCTTGTTTCATTGTTTACTTGCCACTCCATGTTGTGATCCCCGAAACTCCGATATGGAGTTAGATCAACGGTCCAGATATGAGCTTGATTCAACGGCTGCAATTGAATCGCAATTTTGCATATCGCAAAATCAACATTCCTGTGGATGATATTACTTGACATCTCCAACTCTCGATCCCCGAAATTCCTACATGGACTGGAATCAGCGGTCCATATTCAATCTTAATCTGACGGCTCAGATTACATCACGATTTCGCATATCGCGAAATCAAGATTTTTGTGGATGATATTACTTGTCATCTCCAACTCTTGATCCCCGAAACTCCGACAAGGAGTCGGATCAATGGTCCACATAACCCCCTGAGATGGACGATCCTCTTGCTTTCGGGATTTTGTGAGCCCTCTACTCCTTTCACTTTAAAGATCATGCAGGTTCTCCTCGATCCAACGGTGGTCAAACCCTGCACTCAGATCTAACGCCTGAGATCTATCCTCCTCTTCAGCGCGCTCTTCTTGTCTATATTCAAATCTGACAGCCCTCATCCTGTCGGGAATTTTGGATGGGATCCAACGATCAGAAATGCTTCACAAACTTTATGGGACTTCATCATGTCTGATCAACGTTGCGTTGCCTTCGATCATTTGATCTTCCTGGATTTATCTTCTATTTGCCTGTTGATCATCGCTGTTGTACTCAAGCCATCATTACTGTTGTACTTGCCATCAATGACAAGCTTACGCTGCCTATAAAACATACCAAACATCCTCTGCACTATCTCTTCTGATCTTATTGAGGTTTCTCTATAGCTTCTTCCCAAAATACTTCTGGTGCCCGTCTATTACATTCTTCCTATATTCATGCCATCTTCATTGTTGTACTTTCCATCAATGACAACCTGTTAAACATTTCCAACATTATAGGGAGCTGAAGTGCCCCCCATGGATCCTTGCAGAGGAGCGTTAGAGCTCCCTACCCCCAGACCTAAAGTCTGTAGAGTGGAGTAGGAGAGGACAGAGTTCGCATCGAATCCAGGCATCCCGTATGAAAATGGAGGGCATGTCGCACTCTGGGTGAAAGGAGCAGTGATCGCCACCATAGATGGAATCATACCATTGCCCGAGGTAGAGGTGGTCGAGACCATGGTGGTCCGGACCGATGATGGTTGGTTAGGAGGTGGAACACCCCCTGTGGTGATAGTCGTAGAGGGAGTATGATAATTCCCTAAAGAAGTAGCAGCATTTGTCTCCATTTCTTCTTGTGACACTACCTGACACTCGTAAGGTTTAACCTGTACGACGATGGGCGTCGATAGATTAGTGATCCGAGGGTTATAAGGACCAAGATCTTACGCTCTATGCTCGACAATGGTTGGATCCTCCGGAATCAAATTTTCTCCTCTCAGATATGGGTTGTGCTCAGTTTCCTGTGGCCTGGTCGCCTCAAAAGACCCTTGTTTTTCTAGTCTTCTCCTTAGCGGTGGCGTGGGTGGATCCAGATTAACTAGCGACAGGCCAAGAAGCCTTCATGACTAGAGGATCTCTTGATCCTCCATAGTGTGAGAAGATCAATGACACACTAGGGATTTCTATTAACGTTAAAAACCAGCACAGACTAGAAACAACTCCTATGATATAAGACAAGCAGATCACTAGCTAGTAGGAAGAATAGTTACACCAACCAACACTAGAGAAACTTACCGATGAAAGTGAAACTTGAATACGGAAGCACCCTCCGGGTATACTCTGCAAAGTATGGCCCGATGTTTGCCCTAGGTACTGCGGTATACCCCCTCAATCACCTATGTAAGTCACTAAGGTAAAGGAAACTAGGTTGTCAGTGCACAAACAGTCACCAGGCGGGTACAGTTGATAGTTGGGTGGAACGCAATGAGAAGGGTATCAAGCCTGAAACCTATCAAGGGTATCAAAAGAAAGTGTTCTGTAAGACTACTAAGGACCTTGAATGGATCCGAGACCCACAAAGCTCCATGGAAAATGTGATCAACAAAATCCCAAGTAAATCCCTCTATATGTGTTCCCCACTACGCTTGGTCTGGCTTTGGAGGGGTTATCTCTGCTACCTTTCCTTACGTGACCTCGTGTTTATCCCCTGTGTTAGAGGGGGGTCCTGAATAACTTTGATGATTACTGGACTTTCAAGAACTCCCTAGCTCAGACTCTCATGTTTTTTTTTGTAGCCTTGAAGAGTTTCCTCTCCAATCCTAAATCAAGGCTCTATCCTAGACTAAAATGATGGACCCTTCAAACACAAAGTCTAATAACTTTTAATTCAGCATTAATTTTAGTGGTTGTCTTAAGTCAAAAGGAATGGAAATGAAACCAGTGGTTTTATTTAAGAGATGAAAGAGAAGAGCATAAGATGAAACTGAAAACAAACTACTTCTTTCTTCACAAATAAGGATTTTCCAATTTAAACTCTTTAACCAAAATTTTCATAACTACTTTTCTCAGATCTTTGAAAAGAAAAACTTAAAACAAGATTTCGCTCGACTACGAGCTACTTAATGTCCTAAGCATTCAAGTAAATAACTTAAGAAAACTTTATTTTTCCTTGGTAAATGAAGCAACTAACCTAAACTACTTTACCAAACAAAGAAATGAAAGATTTTTTTTTATTATTTTATGCTTCAAAACAAGAAATTTGAAAATGAATTATTTTCTTTTCTTCTAAAGAAAAAAAGGGAAAAATGACGACAAGTCAATACCAAGAAATTAATTCAGACCCAATTGCAGATCGTAGGGAGTCACTGACAATACCAAATAGGCAGATCAAAGCAGACTCGCAAACTTTTCTAAAAACCCTATCAAAGAAAACATAAGAAATCTTTTGATGCAGAGAAAGTTATGATGAGGTCAAACCTAGGCTACATACTGATATAACATAGACCAGAGATAGATCAAGAAAACCCCTGAGAAGTGTGACTTCTGACAGGGAAGAGGATGACTGCCTCTTCTAAGAAAAAAATTCTCAACACAGGCACTCTACTGACACTTCATCAACCAACGTATGTACGCGGGTTGTCCAAAGGCAGGGCATGTATGCACGCGTGCAGGCCCACTACAGGTCACGTACACCTCTGTAACTTCTCAAAAAAGATGAAAACCAACAGTCAAGCAAAGGCAGGGAGTACTGTTATGGAATACTAGCATCCCTTAAAGATACAGAATCTTACAGAAACTCAAAAAACAGTGAATAAACTGATTCAAAGCACCCAAAAAGAAATATTCCCAAAGACCCTAGAGATTTCCCTAGTATGGTCGCCAATTCTACTATAGCGAGAAAACCCCTCTACGGACTACACCAGGGTTCTAAAATGTAGGCAGATCTAACCTTCTAAATTATCCTACTTTTTATCAACTATCCCGACATTATCCCAAATCATACATAAAAGACAAAGTACAGGGATCCGGTAGGCATACCTTAAACTCTACGTCTGGTGTCAATCCCTTTGCGCTCGGTTGTTTCCTGACTGCAAGTCTCCTCCCAATGCTGACCTGCATTCACCAAAATACAAACAAGAAACTACAAGCATGCATTCTATGTGTGGATTAGTGGGTTAGACATCATAACCAAGAAATGTAAACAAATCATAAATATTTAAGACGTCATTTGGGTATGCATGTCTGGTGAAGTTTAGGGTTATAACAGTTGATCAAATTCTTTGAGCATTTCGAAATTTCATTAATCCACTCCACCCCCTACTATCCCCAAGGAAATGGACTACCAGATCCCTCTAACAACATCCTTATAAACATTATCAAAATACTTCTAGAGGACAACAACAAAGCATGGGATTCAAAGCTCAAATTTGCGTTGTGGGATGATAGAGTGACAACAAAGAGGTCTCTTGGTGTCTCTCATTTCCATCTTGTGTATGGGACTAAGGCCATCTTTCCTTCTCAGCTTTCCCTTCCTGTGGAAAAATTCTTTCAGGACTTCCAAGGAAAGCCTAATGATATGATCAGAAGAGTACAACAGATGGTAGAAGTGCAGCAGACAAGAGAGCAATTGATGGACAGAGCACATGAACATCAGTAGAGGATCAAGCAGGCTTTTGACAGGAAAGTAAGAAAAGAGTATTTCCAACCAGGAGATCTAGTACTCAAATGGGATGCACCCAAACAAGACAAGGGAAATCATGGTAAATTTGAATCCCTTTGGATTGGACCCTTCAAATTTTCTGAGGTATTTCCAAATAATACTTTCAGGTTGCATAATTTGGAGGGTGATGAAGTTTTTGGTGGCCCTATCAATGGGCATTTTCTGAAAAAAATCTTTGTTTGAGCCATGAGTGGCTCCTTCACGCCATTGTAAATATCATTTTATTTATGTTTTAATGGCTGACTCCACAACCCAACAGTAAGGTGACTGAAGTTGTGAGTTCTTGGAATCTCACAGGGAGCAGGTCATCCCCCATGGAGCCTAATGTTATCACATATGTTTGTATGAAGGGGGGTTTTCCCTAGAAAATGGCCCCATGGCGAAAAAATTGACAAATAGGGGGCTAAAAACCCACTTTTATTGTTTATCCTAAGTTTTGTTCCTAGGCGCGTTGTGCTAAGGGGTGCATAGATCAAGGTAGCTAAGATCTGCGTGCTCAAATCTACGGTGCAGTATCCATATCGGACCCCCCGACATTCTACCTTTAACGAGGGGGGGGTCCGAGTTGGTGGTTTTTGAGCATCGACCCCCACTATCAGGGCACTTCCTCGTTAACTCGGACCCCCCCCCACTGCTCAAAACCTCTTACCACCTCCCCCCCCCTCCGAGTAGACCACTTACTGCCTCTGCTTACCACCCCCTTTTCCTGCCAACACCTTTCCTCCACTCACTCATCTCTCCGCCCATCACATCCCCTCTTTCTTGTTCCACTTATCACCGCCTGCCATGTGTATCTCACTCCCTCCTCATGTCACATCTCCTTTCTACCTTCCCCACTCGCTTCGCGACACATGTCTCCCATGTCACTTCCACATGTGTCGTTGTTTTCCCCACTGCGCCTACCACTGTAGCCTCCCTTCTTCCTCCATGTCACCTTCATGTGCCACATCACCTCTGTGCCTTTACATCCCAGCGCCAATGTCCTGTCATCCGTGCTTTCCCAATCATTATTCTTATACTACGTCTTTCCACATGGTCCTCCATCACCTCGTCAAGTCCTCATTAGCTCCACATTCGTCTTCTTGCCTGTCTCCCTTGCAAGCATCCAATAGAGCATGGACGTAAAATGAGAGGCTGCCACGTCTTCCAGGTGCAGGCGTTGACTCTTCCCATTTAGATATTGATGAATCAGTCAATGAAAGCATGGAAGGTGGGTGAGACATCATCTCCTTCCATAAATATAAGGGCAGAGATGGACAAATCGTGGAAGAAGACTATCAGTCTGGTCTGACAGATATTGTGTCTAACAGAAGACTACATGGGCAGTCTGACCAACGTCTGCATGTGCAGCCTAACAGAGAATATCATCAACACAAATCTTTGAAAGCATGACAGGATCGCCTCAGGCAGTCAGATCCAGTTCTAAGTATATGTAGGAATTTTTTCCATTTTGTTTAGTGTTGATGGTAAAGCTACACTCCTGATTGTAAAGTTTTAATGAAGCCTCTGGTTCTCTGGTGATGTGTTGTAATTTGAGACTTCTTGTTTAATGACAGTTGGCCTTCTTTTCCACCTCTCTTGCCTCTAATACTGAAGGCTCGAGCATGGATGATCTAGTCAAGTTGTTGTGATTATATTGTGATGTATGTTTGATTAGAGTATTGTTACAGCGTCTTCAGTTTCCTGAAGTTTTGGATCCAAGAGGATATTGTATTTGAATATTTTCCTCCTGAGGTTGCTGGAAGACCTGATGTCCATAGCAGACCTTTACATTTTCTCCTCAAGTTATGCCCCCTACTCACCCTTACTTCAACTTATTATCTGAAGTTATATAAATACCTCACCTTCCTGTGCATATCAACCCGATTTTATGAGTTAAAGCGATATCATCTTGAGTTTTCATCCATTAAACCCCCCTTAAATTTATTCATTGTGACATAAAAAATGATGGGTATTGGGCTTACCTCTGCTGCAATCCAGACGTGAATTCTAGTGCTAACACACCCATTGACATTTTTTCCTCTCTCTTGTCATTATGTTTAGATAGTTTTTAGGTAGCTTAAGGGTAGAACGGTATTTTAAGGGAAGTCAGTGCTCTACCTGTACCTAGACCCAATATAGGGGGATTTTCCCCATAGCAGAATTGGCGACTCCACTAGGGAGTCTCTTTAGGGTCTTAGTGGGAGATTTTGATTTTAATTTGGTTTTGTCATTTTCTTTGTAATTTGTCCAGGTTTACTGAGTCATTTTAGGGTCATTGGTCATCTTCCAGGTGCCTACCAGCCTTCCCTGCCCAGTCAATTATCAGAGCCTTTTTTTCTTTTTGAAAATTTCTAGACAACCTATTCTTTGTTTAGCCCACCTACATATGCAGTCTGCACAGTATACATCTTGCATACATATGCAGGTTTCTTGTGCACAACCCGCGTCTCTGTGTTTTGAAAGGTTTTTAAATATAGACTTTTTCTTTCCTGACAAGAAGCTTTGTGCTTCTTAGGCATTCTTGAACTCTTTAGGGTCTCTGTTAATGGTCTTTGGTTGGGTTAAATATTTTAAATTAACTTTCTCTTTGTATAGAACCCCTGTCATTTCTTTTCTTTTCTTTTCTTTAGAGGTTTAGAGCGATCTTATAAGTGTTAAATCCTCCTCTAGATTCTAGTGAATCCCTGCGTTCAAGTGGTGGTCTAGGGTCTTTGTTAGTATTGGGTTCATTTTTCTCTTTATCTTGCGTATGCTTTGAAAAAACGAAAAAGATCATTTATTTTTGTTTTTTCTTTTCCAAGCATTTCAAAAAATCAAAACAATCATTGGATTTAATTATGCATTTTGTTTGGTAGTTGTAGCATAGGTTGTTTTTTACAAAGGAAAAGAGTTCTCTTTCAAAGTTATTTCTTTTTTTTCCCTTAAAGTTTAGTAGTTTGCATTTACATTGTAAAACGAAAAGCTAATTTTAGGAAATTTTTGGCATTATAGGATCTTGGAATACTATTTTGAAAAGTGTGTTGTTCTAAAGTTTTAAAAGCCATTTCTTTAAATTGAAGAACCTAGTTTGTTTTTACAAAAATTATCTAAAGTTGTTCTTCTCTTTCGTCTCTTGTAAAAATCATAAGTTGCATGTTCATATCCTATTGAGTAAATCAAGCCAATTAAAATCAACGTTTAACACTTAAAATCAATTAGACTTTTGTTTGTAGGGTTCATGAAGTAGTCTAGGCTCTAGGGCCTTGAAATAAGTGTGGAGAGGAAACTCTTCGAGGTCGCCTAAACAAACATTGGAGTCTGTGATAGGGAGTGTTATAAATCAAGTGTCTTAAGAGTTAGTCGGGACCCCCCTCTAACACAGGGGTTAAAAATGAGGTTGTGTGAGGAAAGGTAGAGGAGATAACCCCTCCAAAGCCGGAGTGGGGATTGTATATTGAGGGTCATTCTTGGGAATTACACTGATCGCATTTGACTATGGAGCCTTGTGGACCTCGAATTCGTTTGAGATCCTCATTTGTATTCCGAACCATTTTTCTTCGATACCCTTGAAAGGATTCAAACTTTGTTATCCTGCTCATTACAATCAACCCAACTGTCGACTATACCCACCTGGTGACTGACTACGATTTGGAAACATAGTTGCATGGTTTTAGGGACTTACATGGGTGACTACAAGGGTATACTATGGTACCCAAGGCAGACATTGGATCGCTCTTTTCAGAGTATACCCGGAGGGTGTTTCCATGTTTGAGTTACACTTACACTGGTAAGTTTCTCTAGTGTCGATTGGTGTAACTGTTCTTCTTTCCAGACAATTGTTTGCTTTATTTTCCATTAGGAAATTTTTAGTGTGTGCTCTTTGTTTCATGCTAGCTCAACTTTATAGTGTCAGTTGATCATTTCACAAGGTAGAATATCAACAACTCTATCGTTCATGTAGGCTTCAAGGCCTTCCACCAGTTACTTTGGAGCCACCCATGCCATCGTTGAGGCAGACCAAGTAGGATTGTTTGAAGCTAACAGACCATAGGAAATTGTGCCTGACCCATCTCCCAGAGAAAACTTTCCTACACCGAAGGATTCCATTGTTTCGAACCTAGAACTTGAAGGCTTCAAGCATGCAAACCCTCTAATTACTAACTTATAGACACCTCTTCTAATTCAGATACTCCCTCCTGAGGTGACTTCACTTGAATGACAGTTTGTTCTGCATGTGACGATGGAAGAAACTAGTGCTACTTCGTTAGGGAGTCCTCATACTCCCATCATGGATGCTGTAGGAGGGGGTGTTTGCCTCCTCCCCCACCTCCTCTTGTCAGGACTATGGTTGTCCAAATGCCCACTACTTTGGGAAGTGGAACAATCCATTTGACAAATTTGACCACTATTCCCTCTATTCAGAATGTCTTTGGTGCTCCCTTTTCCTATGGGATGTCAGGTTTTGACTCCATTCAGTTCTAACCTAATCTACTCTATAGACCATTGGTGTGGGGGCAGGGAGCTCTAATGCTCCCTTGCAAGGAGTCATTGTGGGAACCACTGCCCCATTCAACTCTACCCCTTATGGTGGAATTCACATCCTTCCTCTATCCCCTTCCCTGGGAGGCACTTTCCAACAACCAATCGGGCTTAATACCAAATCTAGTTTGTTCAGTGGAGGGAGCCATGGACCTCAATCCTACATGAATATGGTTAGATCTATGTCTTTTTCTTTATTCGATGCATTTGTAAATAACACCTTTTTTACATATACTTTCTCAGTTGGGGGAAACCCCTTCTTTGGTCAATAAAACCCTACGCAAGGTTTCATTCCTTCACAGGGAGTGATGATAGGAGTTTAATCCTCACAAGGTCTTGGGAATCCTTAGTAGGGATTGTTTCCCTCACAAGGGATATCAATCAGGGGAAACCCCTCCCACACTCAATGGAACCTTGGGCAGGGTTCAGTACCTATGCTAGTAGGGTTGGTTGGGGGAATCCCCAACCAAGGTCCTTGGAACATTGTACAGGGAACAATCCATGAACAAGGCATGTGATCCAACTTTGGGAATCAACCGATGATGCATAATCAAGCACAAGTCCCTCTTATTGGACAAGGCCACCATGGTCTCTACCAAAACCATGGACAACAATAAAAAATTTCCTAGCAACAAAGTGCCAACCAAAATCCAAGCCCCTCTTTTCATGTGAATCCGCCACAACTGAGACTACCTTTTTTGGAAACTCGACATTTGCTAGACTTTTCGAGGATTTTGAATGACCCAATATGGCATGATCCACATTGGCCTCCCAAGGAGACTAACTTTCCCTCGAACATTCCTAAGTTTGATGGCAAGCCTGGCAAAGATCCAGGTGATCATATGATGACATTCCATTTATGGTGTTCATCCATATCATTAAAGGATTATTTCATTCAGTTGCGCTTGTTTCAATGCACTCTTATAGGGGGTGTTGTGAAATGGTATATCAAGATTGATATCTCAAAGTATGCTTACTTTAAAAACTTGGCTATGGTATTCTTAAACCATTCCAGTTACCAGTAAGATATGATACCGACACTGAGTTGTTGGCCAACTTTGAGCAGACGAAAGATGACCATATCTCGGATCACATCCAAGAATGGAAGTGATGAAATATATTGATCAAATTTAAGGTCCCTCCCACATTTTTTCTCGAGTGGTTCCTAAAGTCCTTGGTTCCTTGCATATCCAAATACGCCAGGACGTCTAAACATTTTTCCGAAGAAGAGGTTATCATGAGAGCCCAGCAAATGGAGTTGATTTACTCTCAATCTGGTGTGCTATATGAGATCGTTCCTAATGCACCATGATTGACTTTCGACAAGACCAAACAGAAGTATGGACCTCACGCCGATGGCATATTAGGTTAAGCACAAATAAAGTCCACAGATCATTTGTCTAATCATTTACAACAGTTATCAATTCAACATATTGTGGCCAACCAAACTCCTAGTTAAACTGCCCCCGTAACCCAAACATCATATGTACACAGTGTGCAATCGAAAAATCCCAAGGGTAACCAACAAACTGAGGGAAAGAGGAAACCTAAAAACAAGAAGGGTAAGGGGGATCAGAAGGCTGCAAATAATGTTGGCGAGGGAAAAAATTAAAAGAGAAAGGTGAAGTTTCTGTGTAAGATTTGC
Organism: Picea engelmannii; assembly: GCA_009831015.1. Taxonomy (NCBI): domain Eukaryota; kingdom Viridiplantae; phylum Streptophyta; class Pinopsida; order Pinales; family Pinaceae; genus Picea; species Picea engelmannii. The sequence goes on from ML794026.1 coordinate 153,003, forward strand.
ACAGACGACCACTTGACTCACCAATTCCCTCAGCTTGAATAATCCCAAAAACTATTGGCACAACAACAACATGTCGTGTTGACAAACCCTTTTCCACAAGGGTAAAATTTATCTCAAGCTTCCTCATCCACGAGCGCTCCTGGGAGCAGTCGGGAAACCCCTGCTCCTAATAGTAACAATGAGGTCGCAAACATTTATATGATGAAATTCAAATATCATCAACAGATCAGGGCTCATAACTACGGAATGTCAGAATTTGTTGAGAAGGGAAAATAAGCCTCCAACCCATTGACTCCTCTTCAAATTGAGAAGACAGTGGGAGAAACAATGACTTGCATCCATAAAGGTGCATTCAAAAAGGCTTCTCACAACCCAAACTAAAGGGCTACTCAGAATTACTCCATCATGGAGGATCTAGCACAAACTCCTTGTGCAATTTCTTCTCTGGAAGTTCTCCAGAGTTTCCCCTCATAGAGAAAAGTGTTTTTTTCTTCCTTGGGAGCGGTCGAGACCACTAACTTAGGAATTTTTTTTTTTACCCTATAGACCATAAACCTCGTCTTCCTCACCATGTCGCTTTCCAAATAGTAGTGATGTATGCCATGAAATCATTGACATGAAACATTTTACGTATGGTGGTTGATGAGGGTGCATTGACTTGCGTGATGTCATTGGCATGTTGGAAGTCCATCGGCCAACTTGAGTTCTCTTCGTCACCCACGTTGATAATTGTGTTTGACGGTTGATATTTCAGACCACATGGCATAATTCCCTCTTTCCTCATGCATTTGGAGGGAAAAATTGTGTGCGTCGAAGTAGAAGTAGTCGATGTGCCTCTTGACTACAATATTGTTTTAGGGAGGAGTTGGACCTATGCTATGAAAGTGGTTGTATCCACCATTTTTGGGGTCTTATGTTTTCCTCACGAAGTTCAGATCATAATCGTTGATCAGTTATCCTTCTCTCGTTCTGGCCCTTCATCGGGGGCATCCATGGTATCGATGATTGAAAACTCGCAGCCAGGTACTGTCAACTTAGGTGTTAGATTTTTTTTGTCTTTAATGGGGACTTTTGATTATCCACCACCTGCTAATGATGTCAAGTTTATTTCGGTTGTCCCTGTTGTGCTACTTATATGTTTAGTATAATGCATTCATTAATTATCAATCCGGGATTCATAATCAACAGAGTTACAAGACACCAGTAAGAAAGGTAATTTCTAATGTCACAAGTATAGAACTAAGCTAGATTATGCATGCTAGAAACAAATCAAAATAGCGAATTGAAATGCACTTTGGTTGTCTTTCACATAGAGGCTATCTACTCCATTATGGCACATGCAAGTATGAGATGGGGTTGGTTTGATAGATCAACTCTGCTATCTGACCCAGAAAACTAACTATGCAATCCACACTTCTGAAAGAAAATCACGCATCAATCATCAAAGCATAGCATGGGTAGTTCAATAGTCAATATGTTGGTTTTGTTGTGGTTCACAATGAACTTCACTAATTCTTATCCAAATAGTTTTGACTATTTCTGCCAACATCTATGATCACTCAATGAAATCAAATTCATGAGAACAGAAACAGGGCATATGCAAAAAAAGAGCAAGTAAATATCTCTAAGCAATTATATAATGGAAATCCTAGTCTAAGCTATACTGTTATCATCTAACAGAGTTAAAGATTTAGCTAATTTATTGTTTACACTACTAAAAACAAATGCTAATTCTAATCTACGAAGAGGTTGACCTTTGTTGGGCGGTGGGCCCTTTCCGCTTCAACATGTCAGCTACTGAAGTCTACAGGAGGCTTGTCTTCAACACACACATTACTCTCACTCACATTTCAAAACATGAAATCAAACTTTCGTTAACAACTCAACTCATACTTAATCATAGATAATCAGAATATGGAGATAAAAGACATTCTATTAATCTTTACTCAGAATATGTTATGTACTATCACACGTTGCTTCACATATTGGTAATATGCTAACTCTCCTCTTTCTTCCACCATCCTTTCCATGGCTATTTAATAGTCTTAATCGTGAAACACAAGGAGGTGAAGTGATTTGCAAATCAATAAGTTGTTAAATTCAATCATTTGGTTACATCGTTAGCTTCATCCTCATGACACGAAGTGCATGAGGATGAGGCAATCAACAAACTATTATTATCATATCCTTGCTAAATCAAAGAGACATCCACCAATTGGCTTAGGCGAGATCTGGATCTTAACTTAGTGCATTAGGCTCTTTCATATTGGTACCGGATCATAACAGGTAGATGGTACCGGATCATGATAGTGCACAAAAGGTGGTACCGGATCATGACAGTGCGTGGCCGTTGGTACCGGATCATGATAGTGCGTGGTCATTGGTACCGGATCACAACAGATGAGATTTTAGTACCGGATGTGTTTGGTATCGGATTCTGACAGTGGTAGTCTTGGTGCACAGGTATCGGATAGCTAAGATGGTACAGGAACGCTGGATATCTAGAGGTCAAAGATTTATAAATGACAAATTGAAGCATTAGTACATGAAATATTTAATTCCCTAACTCAATAAACCACAAAATGCATGAATTAACCATACTTTACCTTATGACCTTATCACTGGCTAATGGTAGCATTCTTGTCATTCACCCAAGCTTAGGTAGGCCAAAAAGGTATAGATAAGGAGTATAATAGGGTAATGGGGATGTCAATTTTGGGTCTCAACATTCCCCCATGCCAAAATCATTGCATGTCCTCATGCAACTGAAAACAAACCCAAAATTTTTCAAAACTTTGAGACTGTGTTCTTTACTTTGGTGGATCAATGATGTTGATGGTTGAAGCCTCTTCTTTCAGCTCCCTTTTGATGACCCTAACGTATTGTAGGAGTCATAATACCTTCTTGAGCTTGATAGAAGTATCTTCATGGTCGTCTTGAAGTTGTTGGTTGGTTGCTTTCAACTTCTTATTTTCCTTTTTGATATACTTGTCCAAGAGTTGGTATTCTTTTACTTCTTGTTGGAGTTCCTGATTTTGTTTTTGCAATTCCCCAATATTTTTCTTCATTTGTTCTTTTGTCAAGGTCTTTGTTGACTCCATCATTACTGGATGGATGCACTCCCTTTCCTCGACTTCCTCCCTCATCCCACATAAAGTAATAGTGTCTTGCTCCTCGGTCAAACTAGGGATGTCATCTTGGATTGATAAATCCTCATAAGGGGAGGTAAGATCGATTGGATCTTCCTGTGTATGAGGACTGACTATTTTTTTTCCCTTCTTTGCCATGCTCCTCGTGGTTCTTTTACAAGGAGGTACCGGATTAGGGATGCTCACAGGCTTCCTTTTCTTCTTTTCTAATTGTGAAATGGTGACAGGGGGTTGTGCCATAGACTGCTTACTTTTAGTTTCTGAGTTATGCTTCCCTTTCTTCATCATTTTTGTCTGATGGCCCTTTTTCTCAACTGCCACTGTTGAAGTCTCTTCTACTAATTTGTTTTTATCTTTTGATTCAGAGATTTTAAAAGTCTTGTTGACTATGGAAGAGGACCCTGCTTTTTTATGTTGGCTCACTTCCCTAGATGATGGTGGAGTTGTCTTATCCTTCTTGCTCTTTTTCTCTTGGGGTTCCTTACTTTTCTTTGGAGCATGTTGTGTTTCCTCCACAGATTTGTTTTCTATGGGAAGGTGTTGTGTGATAAGGGTTTTCCAACTAATCCTTTGTTTCCTAAGCTCATGTAAAACTAGCATTTTAATGAGACCTTGATGGTAAATGCTAGTCTTCTCTGTTTTGGAGATGGATTTAACACCTCTTACAATTTTGTTCAAACTCATCCATAGAAAATATGGGAAATTGATTTCAGGGCCTCCTTCAAAATGTAATAGAAGCCTAAGATGATATATGAAGGTCATAGCATACCTGCCTTCACAGGTGACAAATCGTTGAAGATTGGTAATCATTGGATGATATTATTCCTTGATGTAGTTCCTAGGGATCATCTTCTTCCAGTCAGGGTGATGATGGTCTTCTTTCAAGAATTGTTGGCACATTTCCTTGTTGATTTCTACACCTTTGAAGTATTTGGCTCCTCTGTCAGGTAATCCCGTGACCTCCCTTAAGGTTGCTTCATTGATTGTCAGTTGTAGATTTCCTATATGTGCAATGTATCCATCATAACCCTGTATAAATTCCCTAGATATCTTCTCGTTCCAGCCTGTAAATTTTTCCAGAAATGGTATCCATCCCGATCTAGCATATTTTTCTTGACATAATTGGAACTCCTTGGTTTCCCTATAAATTTGGAAGACCGGTTCGTGTCTACTAACGACCATCGTTATAAGTTGTGAGAAAAGGATCGAGCTATAGCACAAGGGTTTAGTTAATTGATGAAGGGTTTGGTACTGGAAAGGAGTAGGCTCGGGACTGGAGAAAGCTCATGACAAGGGGAAATATGGTGATGGTGTTGATAATGTGAATGGTAAGTTTAAGTAAGGATGTCGTAAGATAAAATTATGACCAGATGAGACTTATCTGGATGGCTTCTCCACCCAGGTAAGCCATTTTATTTCTACCCATTACTATAATGATGAGGACAAGACGTTGAGTATCAGGGCATCATTTTGGAATAGGTGATTGGACTTTTGAGGGGTGAATTTGATGTTGGATCATGGTTCATGATATAAGATAGGTTAGTGAATTGTTTAAGGACGAAATATATTTGTGGCTTATCATTACTGGACATGCTTCATATTTTGATGTGATGTTGCCCTTAACCATGTTCAAACGCTATGAGAGGATTGATTAGGTTTAGGAATATGGGTATGAGGGATAGGTGCATGGTTTTAATACTAAGGTCATAAGATCTAGTATATATTTTCATAATTATTGTAGTTTTAGGAGCATAGGAAAATAAATACCATGTTACCTTTGCTTTTACCTTTGTATGATCAATTCTCATAACATGTGCGACTGCTTGTAAATTGTCGGAATTCATCCTTTTAGACTGAAGCTTCTTGAAAACTTGGTATGGGAATGTCCTGTACTTCTTTTATTCTGTGCTTATCTTCTTTTGTATTTGGTTTGTAAGTCTAGAAAAGAGTTCTGAAGGGGCTCTTTGACCTTCCCCCATGCCAAATATGTTGTATATCTGTAGGCAAGAAGATTCAACATTTTATATCATAATGGAGAAAAGATGATAAGAGAAATAGAAACCAATCAAATTTTAGAAGTATAGTTTATCACCTATCATATAATCTCATGCCAAAAAAATGAAATTGCCCTTCTTTTAATGGATTATTGACAGAGGTAGCATTCAGCAGTGAAATAGGGGAATATATATATGTTTTCCAGAAGAAAATATCCTGCCTAACTTGCTTCAGAGATTTACTATCATTGGATGTAATAGATAAATTTCACAGTATAAGTAGATTACACTCCCTAGTTAGGGCTCCACTCTTAAGAAGTTTCCTTCTTAGATAGTGTAGGATTTAGATGTCAGACCAGTAAGTTGACTTAGGGTGATTCTCAAATGGACATTATGTTGCTAATTAATCTGGATTTTGTATCTCATGAAATCCAATAGTGACCTTTACTCTTTTTGTTTTAGATGACAAAAAGTGGATTTTTCAATCAGACAAGTATAGATGAGACATTTTTCAACCAGAACCCACTTCCAACAAGCCTGTTCAGTACTTCGGTGGGGTAGTTGTGATAATTAGTGAGAGTTAACTTCCCCAGGAAAAATGCCCCATTGCCAACAGGCATGTTCAGTACCCTGATGGTTTTGCCTAGTCATACCACAGACCGGTACCCGCTGCCAGCAGACCTGTTCAGTATCCCAACGGGTTAGTCTCTTAAACCCTTTTTCCATCAGAGGCTTCTTGTCCATAGTAACCTGTTTTGGTTTTTATTAAAGAGTGATTTGCACGGTGACAGGGGAGGCTCATCTAAAAACCTTTTTATAGGTTGGGATGGTATTGGGTTGGAAGGCATATACTCTTCTTTTGAATGTCTTTTAAATATTTTTCTAAAGGAAAAATAAACTTTCATGCACATTATTTCTTTAGAGTGATCCATATGTATAATTTTGTCTGAATTTGTCCATAAGAGAATGTCCTAAAGTTTCCTTAGGGTACTGGTACACCCTCTGCCATAAAAGTTTTGGTAGTGTGCCCATGGTAGAGAGTGTTCATATACTCATATGTTACTCTTTAATATGATAATCCAATGAATACTATTGAAGTCTAGTTAGGGTGAGATAGTTGCTTATAGGCTAATATATTTTTTTCCTTTTAAATCATGCTGAAATACTGGGTAAAGGCAACTTCTAGTCTTTAAAGCGGATTATGGTTCTTTGAGCAATCATAGGTAAAGATTGTGTTCCTCTTTTTATTTTGTTTTTAAGCAACAGAACCAAAAGAAATTAAAGTACTTCTCAGCAACAGAACCAAAAGAAATTAAAATACTTCTCAGCAACATAACCAAAAGAAATTAAAATACTTCTCAGCAACAGAACCAAAAGAAATTAAAATACTTCCCTTTAGTTATCAATGGAACCAAAATAAATTAAAATACTTCTCAGCAACAGAACCAAAAGAAATTAAAATACTTCCCTTTAGTTGTCAACAGAACCAAAAGAAATTATTGCTTCACAAGGGCTGCCATTTGATACTGCATTCGTCTTCGTGGTTCCATCTTAAGTGGTTGTTGCATGGCTTCGTACTTCAGATTAATTGACATAAGATTTTTAAATATGCGTAGTATGCTTTGTCAATTAGGTAATATGTCTTGATAGTACTGTAGAAGGACAGATTATAGTACCGGAATGGTACCGGACCAGAACAAGATTTCTGGTACCGAAGCATAAAAGAACATTGTTGATGCCTACAAATGGTGTTTTAGCAAGTTCGTGAAGGATCAAATAGATTAAAAAAAATTGCTTACAAAAGAAAAGAAAATTTGCGAAAGTAAAACAAAAGGAGGTAAGAGTCTCTTGTTACCTTCAGCTTATTAACAAAAATTGATCCACACTTATGTACAAAAAGTTTCAAATAAACCAATCAATCAATGTGGATCAGTAGGAGGATCTCCTTCCTTACTGATCATATGCATGTCTGAATTATGTAATATACGAGTCATGAATTCTTCTTTTGATAGGAGTTTGTTGTAAACTCGCAACCGGTGACCATTCACAAGTAGTGGTGTATGTTGTTCATCAATTGTCTTTATCCTGATTGAACCATTATCGTAGATAGTGTCAATTTCATAAGGTCCCATCCAACGGTTAGTTAACTTACCTTTGAAGTTCTTGAATCTGCTGTCATACAATAGGGCCCAATCTCCTTGTCAAAAAAAATTCTTTTTGAGATACTTGTCATGCCATTTTGTTCTTTGTTCTTGAATGAGGGTAGTCCTTTGAAGTGCTTCCTACCTGGTTTCATCCAACTCATTAAGCTGCAAGAGTCTTTGTTGTTGGGCTTCATCCAAGTTCATGCCAACTTGTACTACAGTCCTGAAGGTTTTTATCTTAAATTCTATGGGAAGAAGCACCTGATTCCCATATACTAACTCATAGGGTGTATTTCCTGTTGTATTCCTCCAGGTGATTCTATAAGCCCATAAGGCTTCTAATAATTTGTCAGCCCAATCCTTATGGTGTAGTTGTACTATTTTGGTAAGGATGGACTCAATAACTTTGTTGGTAGATTCTACTTGTCCATTTGCTTGTGGATGATAGGGTGTAGATTTCYTGTGTTTGATTTGGTATTGTTCTGTAATAGCTTTGACTAGATGAGAGGTAAATTGAGTTCCCTGATCAGTCACAATTTCTCGAGGTACACTGAATCTAGTAAAGATATCATTAAAAAGGAAATCTACCACTGATTGTTCACTTGTAGCCGGTAAAGCTTTTGCTTCAACCCATTTAACCACATAGTCAGTGCATACAAGTATATACTTTTTCTTTTTAGATGTAGGGTTAATGGATCCTACAAAATCTAATGCCCATTTCTCAAATGGTTCAATAACTACTTGGGCTTGAAGTGGCATTTGGTCTCGTGCAATAGGCTTACCCATTTGTTGGCATTCATCACAATTGGATACATAGGTTTTAGCATCTCTGAAAATATGGGGCCAGTAGTAACCTGATTGTAGAACTTTGTAAGCGGTCCTTTTGTCTATGAAGTGTCCTCCACAAGGGCCATCATGGCAGGCTTGTAAAATATCATGAATTTCATCTTCCCTTACACATCTCCTGATCACCAAATCTGGATCCCGTTTTGTAGAGGCAATCATTGTGCCACATGTAATTTGCACTTAGTTGAATTACTTTTTGTTTTTCTCTAGGAGACAATTTCTTAGGCATCTTCCCTGTCACAAGATAGTTAGTGACATTTTCATACCATGGAGTGAATGTAGAAATAGCAAATAAATTTTCGTCAGGAATTATGTATTAACAGTAGCTCAGAAATCATTCTTGACAAAACCAAAAAAACAAAAGAGTTTCTTGCAACAACCATCGACCCTTGATTAATTGGTCGATGCTCTTATTTATAATGTAAAATTACCTAAAAATCATGGCTAAAGTGAAGTTAAACAAAACAGAACTCTCCATGTGGAATTCTCTCCTAACATTTTTCCAACAGTCATCTCAAGATATCCCTTTGAAAGGGTGATTTTTCTCATACTCCGACCAACTGATGAATAGCTCCTCGTGGGTTTGGGCCCATGGAAATCTATTTTTTTCCATTGGGAGCACGTAAACTTCTTCGATCTCCACCGCATGCCTCTAGTAGTTGATCAGACTAGCACTTAACTACTAAAGCACAGCCTGAGCACTGATCGGATGTACTAGAAATTGTTGCATCTGTCCTGGCGTTGTGTCAGTCACCTTTTCTAGTTTTTTGGCCCATGAAGAATCTTTCTTGGTGTGCGATTCAAATATGTCACACAAGTTGATGAATTCATCGGGTGTGCTGACCTCAGGCAATTTGATATCCTTCATCACCTTGTTGATCTTCGAACCTAGTTTATCTCGGATTCCTCAGTGAGGTTACGGAGCCAATTTTGCTCAATAGTTGGAGGGAGTTTTCCTGCAATTGGAATTAAAATCGTTTAGAAATGGCTTACAAAACAATACTCGGAAAAATGTATGTAAATATGTAAGTTTGAAGAATCTAGACTGGTGCATACCTGTAAAGCTCGTTAAGCCTAGTTGTTTGATACTTACGTGATTTTTGCAACCTTTCGAATTACCTGGACCATCTATGTTAGCACCGTCATTTTTCTTCAGTTAGGGTGGGTTACATCCGTGCACCATAGCATGAACGATTAGGTATGGAAAACATGAGATTCAAAGTCACGCCAATGGTCGGTTGGCCCTTGGGATTGGGAAAGGATGTCAGAGCCAAACATGTGCTAAAAGTACGAGAAAGTTCCAAAAGATCTAGATACTGTCGTAAGGGAAGTCGTTAAACGCTTCAAGTCGAGGAAATTTTCTCAAACATGAGTCACATCAGCAAGTGCATCAACCACTGGGGAATTTAAAAATAAATCGATGCAATCGTACCACACACTCTTTGCAAATCCTATCGGCTGCATCTCACATGCCCCAGATCATACTCGTCGCACGGATGTGACATAGAAATTATTTAAAACATCATGTCGCAAGGCATTCAATGTTCCCTGGCACATTTAGACTCACTTCCCGCTCCATTATAAATTCTATATGTTATGTATGTGTTCTACTTACCAGTCGATATTATGCACTGACTCATCTCATGAGCCCAGCTCAATCAAATTCTTTTCTTTGGGCCTTTTTCAAGTCACCCATGCATAAGGTAGATACGTTGTCACACCATGGGAACTCCTCAAAACTAAGACGAGGCCTATGAGGTAGCCAAAGCGCCAGGCTTGAGCCAAAAAATGCTTGGGACTCATTCTTGTTTGCAGAGGGTATTCTCGAGGCTTCAAAGGGAGATTCCTACCTTCATTCAAAAACGATAGTATCGCCTCGTGCGGAGGCTGAAGTGGAAGAAGTTAAGTCGGAAGGGAATAGGTTGGAATCCACGCTTCCTCAACAGCAGATACCATAGAGGAGAGGAAGGCCTAGAAAAAATAAGGAAGTCGAGGGGGGGGAACCAAATCATGATTTATTCATGCACCCGATCATCCCTTGAGGAGCTCCTAATGTGTGCTATCCGGCTAGAGCCTGTGGGAAACACAAGTCAAGGAAGCGGGAGATGAACAAGAAATACATAAGCATCAGGTTCTAATGTTTGAGGACCTAATCCGCAGCTGGAGCAGGAAAAACTCGCCATAGCTAAACTTTACCAGGAGAATAGGGAATTACATCGATAGTTGGTGGAAAAGAACCTTGAGGTGTCAGCGCCACAGGGTCATGAAGGGAACGCAACCTGGTTCAAGAAGAAGCTTCGAGAAGCACAAGATACGATCGTGCAATTGTGGGAAGCGCAAAGGGTATCGGAAGAACAAAAGATGACAACACCTCCAGGAGTGCGAGGCAGTCGAGGATAAAGTCCTCGCATAGAAGAGGCATGATGGGCAGATTTTGTTTTGTATTCTCAGATGTGACGTAGAATTTTGATAGTCTTCCCTTTTTTCTTGTGAAAGTTTTCATGTTCTCAATGTAGCTGGGTTGGTTGAGCAAAAGGTGTAGACAGTTTCTATCGTATGTAACTTGAGCCTGATGGGAGTCTAACTTGATCCCGATGGGATTCTCATCATAGTATTTGAATGCATCGTTTTTCAATTTGCGTGTGAATCTACTATTTTCTTTGTCCATATTTCTTGTAAGTTAATCTTGATTTTGTGATTAGTGTTGCTCCGAGTTGTTTTGTATTTTGTATTGATATCCTTCTGCAAAACCTTCGATGTCGATCGACTTTGTCATTCGACGCTAACATGGCACCACTGACTCGAGATATATGGTAATGAAAATTGGGAACTCAGCATGCAAGTGATGGTCAGACTCAGGACTTTGTTCAATTCAAGCGCTTTATGCGTAACTTAGGACAGTTGATATCGAAAAGTATCGGGGATCGGCCTTTGTGAATAAACCTAACACGCGGTTTCCTTGTGGATTATCATCCTCGAAAATTCCCCAATACCTACAACATTTTGGAAGTTGGCGATCGGCGATATCATTTCATTTTCATTCAACGCTTACCTATTTCACCTTTTACCAATGCCAAAATGGATCAGTTGTCAGTGACATCCTCAAGTGACGCTTGTTGCAGAAGAACAACTTCCTTTAGCCGACGCCGGCGAAGATCGGCCCTCGATGACCGCATTTCTCTTGAATGATTTCCTTTCATGCTTAATCATTTCCGATGTCAAATTTGTCAGGGAGAATTCTTGATTGTCGATTCTTTAATTAAGTGTTAGTCTTTTAAGTTATGTGTTTTCGCATGCTCAAGCAAACTTTGAGAGACTTAAATGAGAAAAAAAAGTGACAAGCAAAGGAAACATTTTACATACTGAAGTAGAATCAGATAGTGCAAAAGATCAAGTGGTACCCAAAAAGTAAAATTTGACATAAGATTTTTAGGGTGTGTTGAGTTCTCAACAAATGGAGACTTACTGGGTGAAAGCAGAATCTATGTTCCCTCTTCAGGGCTCGGCTAATGAAAAATCTAGTGGAGAACCTTACTGATTTAAAAATTAGAGATTCGTTTACCCTTGCATTCGAAATTCTCTGGCTAATGCTTCTAAGTCTTCCCATGGGGTTTTAACCTTTATTCCTCCTTTGTTTCCTGTAACCCTGGCTCATGCCCTTTTTTACAAAAGTCTATCAAAGCATTCACTAGCATGGAGCCTTTAGTTACCTTCACCCACTTGCTTCGGTGTTGCTTCGTTGCCAGCGAGCGTCCATAGCCCCAGTAGAGTCACTCTGACATTACATAGATTGATCTGCTACCAACGAGCGTCCATAGCCCCGACGGA